>JARPMJ010007018.1:0-46951 GCA_033366665.1 Phoxinus dragarum
ATGTAAATGATCAGCTGTCTTGTTTTGACACTTGTGTTTACTGTATTAGTTTACACGTCTCGTGACGTTATTAGAAGACAGTTATGTTTAACACAACTACGTCTTCACGGCGAAACAAGTGTAGCTTTCTTTTGCTTTTGTGAATATTGAATGTGGTGGAGAACTAACCAGGAAATAAGCAGTGCGACAGTTTAATTAAAAACATCTGCGTGCTAAATTAGTATTTTTATTGAGTGTAAAACATGAATATCTGAACCTGTTTAAATGCTGTGGTGTAAGTATGGAAGTTTTCAAAGCTGTCCAAGAACATGTTTTTGTCCTATTTAACCCCCAAAAAAGAAAATAATTATACTTTGCTTAAACAAAATTGGTCTTTTTATGACCCCTAAAAAAGATTACTGTACCGTGAAAATAACAAATGCATATTTTAAAGGGGACCTATTATGCATAATTCACTTTTACATGGTGTTTAACATAAATGTGTATCGGAAGTGTGTACACAACCACCCCTATAATGGTAAAAAATCAACCCAATCCTTTTTATAATCCCGATAAATCCATTTTACAATCATCAAGCAGATTGTAGCGTTTGTGACGTCACGTTGTACAGGGCCCCGCCCACGACGGCTGACGGATTAGCATAGACCCCCGCCCTCAGTGAGCTGTACACAGTCCGCCATGTTTATCTCCTCGCAACAGCGTTTAACCGCAGCATTCAAGTAAGACATTTATTCTTATTAAAGCTACTAAAGTTACTCAGTCAAGAGCAGTGAGTGATTTTCTGTTTTTCTTACGTTGTTTGGATCATATTAACAGCATATTAGCAATAGGTAATGTATATGACGCTCTGCTGTCATTTTAATTCACAGATCCTAATATAAACATGCAATTTCTTTACTTGCTGTTCACGTTCACCAGACATTAACGACTGTGTATATGTGAGATTTGTGTGTTTTTGACAGTTTAAGCGCAATAAGACGTGAAAGAGAGCTTAGTTTAGGCTAATACTCACGGGACGCTCCGTCTGACATCCAGCTTTCTGAAGAACCTGCAATGTCAACATGAGCGTGGCCGTGATAGAGATAATGGTAAACACTTTACAATAAGGTTCATTAGTTAACATTAGTTAATGTACATGAACTAACCATTAGCAATACATTTGTTGCTGTACTATTTATTAATCTTTGCTAATGCTAGTTAATAAAAATACAGCTGTTCATTGTTTGTTCATGTTAGTTCACAGTGCATTAACTAATGTTAACCAGATTTTAATAAAGTATTAGTAAATGTTGAAATTAACATTAACAAAGATTAATAAATGCTGTACAAGTGCCTTATGTTATGCTAACTAGTGTCAACTAATGAACCTTATTGTAAAGTGTTACGGAGAGAATTATCAAAACCGAACAAGTAGTAGTATCTGAGAGCTGTAAAGGCCCCGCCCTCTTCTGGAAAAGGGGCGGGGAGCAGCAGCAACTCATTTGCATTTAAAGATACATGACCGAAAACAGCGTGTTTTTCCTTCCACTCAAAAATGCTGGTATGATAAATTATCTTGGGATATTTTGAGCTGAAACTTCACAGACACATTTTGGAGAACCCTGAAATTTATATAAAATCTTGTAAAAAGGGGCATAATAGAGTCGCTTTAAAGTGTGAATTATTTATTCAAGGTAATATTTGTGTTGATTTTAATTTAATTTAGGGATGCATGATATATCGACCACCAAAACGGTATCGGCCGATATGTTCATTTTTAATGTTATCGTTATCGGACCAATAAGAAAATGTAGCTGATAAATAATGTATTATCTCCTCCAGTTAAGACACGTCAGATGTGCACTGTTCAACATGATGGTTTTGACTTGCTTGAAATTTAATTGAAATCACTTTAAAAAATAAAATACAGTCAAGTGCAAGTGTCATATAGGCTACATAATATTATATGTAGATATTATATATAATTGTGTGCTTGGGTCATGGGATTTTTAATGGTGAGATTTTTGTTTTTGTAATCAGTGAGTCTCTCGAAAATTCTGTAAAAATTTTGATTTATTGGCCAAAATATCGATTATCGGCTTCAAATATTAAGAATCGGTCAATTTTCATATCGGTGCATCCCTAATTTCATTACAGTAACGGGAATCTAATGAATCGCCTTTGAGAATAATGGGAAGAATTAAACACAAATCCAAAAGCATTGTGAACATGAGAATTTGTATTATATAATACATTTCATTTAATATAGTGTAATATATAGGCTAATGTTCACATCGTCTCAAAAGTTTGAAGGTTGGTAAGTATTTTTTTAAATGTTTTTTTAAATATTGCAGCATTTAGCTATTTGATCAAAAACTGTAATTTCGTGAAATATTATAACAATTAAAAATAGTAAAAAAGTCATTTCAAACGTATAGCCTATTTAAGAATATCTAAGATATATTTGTGGAAAACTGATACTTTTTTTTTTTCAGAAATAGAAATTTATTTGAAATAGAAATATAGTTAGCCTACATTATAAATCTCTTTACTGCAACCTTTTGGTCAATTTAATGCGTCTTTGCTTAATAAAAGTATTAATTGCTTTCACACAAACAAACCTTACTGACCCCTTCGCAGGGAGCTTGATTGACAGGTGATCTGACCAATCATACTTCGCCATCCGCCATTTTGTCCGACAAAGCAGTCAGGAGAGTTAGTAGATTAACATGGGAGGATCTGAACTTGAGAAGCGGAGTGTACTGACGCCATTCCACTGTTACAAACAACATTCCTTCTGATGTTCATTCATGTTTATTTGATGCTATAAAATGAACTAGAGGGAAGAGATGATCGGTTCACGAGCGGCTTTAACTGAGGCGACACAGCGATCTGTCACACACATTAAAGAGCCACAAAATGCAATTTATTGTTTAAATTTATTTTTAAAAATGACCAAATTTGAAAGGTGAGACTTTGTTTAATATCAAAAGTAACCGAAAAGTAAGCTGGTCTGTGTCTGTCAGTGTCTCTGCTCCGCGATGTGTTGTTCACTGCGTGAGAACATGGTGTGTGTGTGAGAGCGGCGTACTGTAGCTTGTCGGGCATAGCGACAGTAACTAAGGGGGGGGCGGTCTTTGCGAACGGTCAACTGAACCCCAAATTTTGAACACTTGGGTATCACTACTTTTTCATGAGTCATGAATATAAATGTTAGAAAAACGGCCCCTCAACAGGCTTCATTTTCTTTCAGTACTTTGATTTTCTGTGGTGAAATATGACCTGACGTGTGTGTAAATGTTAATAACGAGCGCTTGTCCTGCAGCCCAGTGGAGCGGGATGTTGCCTGATAAAGATGGGACCGAATGGAGGCGGAGGAGTCCGGGACGGGCCCGGGACAGAAGACCCGTCAGTGACCCTGTTCAGAGAGTACCTGCGGCTGAGGACCGTCCACACCCGAGCCCGACTACGGTACCTGAGCAGAGACCCTCCTCACTTTCTCCTAAAAATAAACCGGAGATTAATAGCGTTTCACCATCTAGGTTTATGACTACAGTTAACCTTTGCCTAGGACTTCGAGACTCTAGAAATGTTGTCTAGTAAAGCACATAACTAGCTTTAAGACAGGCCGTGTCGTAACGCTTTACTAATGACATCCATCCAAAGTGGCATTAGTTGATCTCTGACCTCGGCCTCACAGTGCTGAATATTTATAAACTAGTGTGGTATTCACTGACTTGTAAGTGTGAAGCACCCGAAAATTGTTATGCTGAAATACAGAAGAGTATTCAGCAAATAATGAACTTTCTAATGTCGCTCCAAGCCTGTATTGTTTTTCCCTCTATTGAACACAAAAGAAGATATTCAAACAATGTTGTAGATATTGAACTATGTTGCTGACCGAGGCAGTTTTGACTTCCATTGTACGGATAAAAAAACGAAACAAAGAAAACGGACAATTCTCAACATATCTTTTATGTCATACAGAAGAAAGAAAGGCACTTCGGTGTTTGGAGCGACGTGAGCAGCAAAGTCGGATGAAATATAACATATCTTTGTAACTTATTAATAATATAAAGTCCCTCTGTAGTCAATAATTGTGTCCCTTAAAATGTAAAAGATTAATCCTTGAAATGTTTTATTTATGCCTTAAAATAGCTTGAATGTAACTCTACACCAGTATATTGCCACGTATTAATTGTAAAAACTACTGCAATCAACTGTAAAAATGTAGTAATTTTACATTTATTTTAAGGTAACGTAGTTACACGACACTTTACTATAGTAATAAATGTAAATGTGGCATAATTAAGCAACTAACTCTAAACCAAGCCCCTATAGTAAGGTACATGTAGTTAATGAATATTACTCAGTACTTGTGTAATTAAACTTATTAAGTGTAATATAGGTTTTATTGTGCTATTTAATTCCATCTACTGCGGCTTTTGTAATGATTTCGTTTTTACATAGTTACATTTTGACTAAATTCAATAATGCAGCAGTTCAATATTAAGTTCGTGCATAAGTTGTAATTGGTCCCCCCTTCAGATTACGGTCCAATTCTCACTATTAACTATGACTTTTTCCCTCAATAAACTCCTAATTACTGCTTATTAATATTAATAGTCAGTAAGGTAGTTGTTAAGTTTAGGTATTGGGTAGGATTAAGGGATGTTGAATATGATCATGCAGAATTAGACATTAATATGTGCTTCATAGAGTACTAATAAACAGACAATATCCTAGTAATTGTGCATTATAATATGCAGCTAGTTAATGGTGAGGGAATTGGACCCTAAACTGAAGTGTTACCTAGTCATTTCGGTGAAAAATGCGCAGAATAACTGTAAATATGACCGTACCTTACTGTGTTTTTCACAGCATGAGAGCAGAAAGAAAAGAAAAATCCAAGACTTGTGCAAGTGGTGCAATATTTTACTGACGAATGTAAATTGAAGATGATAATAAGTTAACATCTCAGTCTCTGAAAGTGATGGATGAATGATTAACCCCTTCAGAGAACGCCCCCCTTTTTTTTTAATAGACATAAAAATGCACAATCCGAACTTAAATGGTTGTAATTCAAGATTGCTTTGGAATATAAATGTGAGATTGGTCTTGTTTTACAGAAGACATTAGGCAGATTTTTGTAGAAGTGAAATAAATTAAGAAAGTTAAACGGAAGAAAAAGTTATAGAAGTTTGAGTTTATTAAAATGTACAATGTTAAAAATTGTATTATTTATATTTTATATAAAATATATATTTTCAAAACCTGGAGGACTCTAAAAATGCAACAACAAAAAAATCAAAGCCAAAAATCTGAACAAGTTGTGTTTCAAGTTCTATCTAGGTTGATATCTCAAAAAATGAGCTTTCCAGTGAGATTTAGTTTGGGCGCAGTACCACACTTCTCCACTTAGTGGACATTACTGCCCATATAAGGGCGCCTCCATCTCCATATGTTGTGTGAGTCTGAACCATTATTTTTACCATTTTCATACAATTTATGAAGTAGACATCCTATTCAGAAGTAGTGTTGTAAGTTTGGCAGATTTAGAAATTAATTCAACCTCTAAGAAACAGAAAGATCCCGTATGTGCATTATAGCTCGCTGCACATCACGTAATGCTGAATCTATTATTGTTTTCCTTTATATTCAAAACATTTTCAGAACTTTTTTTCTAAAAAGAATTGAATGGATGCTATCTTCTGAACTCTTGTGCATGAAAACAAACTGAGGTTTCTACCATTCTTTCATGATTTTTCATGTTCATCACTATTTCAAAATAAAGGTCTGAACACGCTTCAGGAGTGTGAACATATTCTTGTGGCAAATTGTAATGTATTTTGAAAATCAGTCACCATATGTAAACTAGAGATTGTAAGCTTTCAAATGATATATAGTTTGTGAAGATTAGTTTCGGCTTAGTATAGGATATTACTGTTTTAAATATGTAATGGTTAGAATGAAGCACAACCTTTGGTTATGATCACGAAATGAAAAGCTGCTGAGCATCGTGTAAAAGTGAATGGTTTACCATGTCCGTCGTTTCATTGTCAGATGGAGCTTTAAGATTCCTGGAGCGGGTGGCAGACGAGCTCGGTCTACCCATGAGGAGAGTGGAGGTAATGATTAATGTGAAGGAAGTGGACTGATATCCTCCTGCTGGATCTGTGTGAGTTTCTCGTCATGCACGCCTCTCTGCCTCTCAGGTGTGTCCCGGCCGGGTCGTGGCCATCATCACATGGGTCGGCACCAGGCCCGAGCTGAAGTCTGTGGTGCTGAACTCACACACTGATGTTGTTCCTGTGTATGAGGTACGGCCGTAACACACATCCATCGCCACACGCATTCCAGTCCATGCTTACTCATGTGCGGTGTGTGTGTGTGTGCTTCAGGAACACTGGAAGCATGATCCGTTTGCTGCTGTGAAAGATGCGGAGGGCAACATCTACGGCAGAGGCTCTCAGGATATGAAAAGTGTCACGATACAGTGAGTTTGAAACCAATATTGTGTTTTTTTCCATGTTCATCTTTCTTTAGTGTGTAATGTTGCTGTCCCTCCAGCGGGAGTTATTCTCTATATCAGTGTCACTGTTTCTGAACTGCAGTGTAGTCTTGAGTTTCTTCCGGGAACAAACACGTCACAATATTCCTCATTTAAATAATTCATACGCAGAATAAAGGGGCGGGGCCTGGTTGAGTTAGTTAGTAGTGTGTTGGCTGGTGGTTATGGTAAGGAGCGGGACATTTCCCAAACACACTCGACCAATCACAACACACTGCTCCAGCCGCCCAATCAGAGCACAGTGTGCTTTTCAGGAGGAGGAGCTTCACAGAGACAGGAACTAAACAGAGCGTTACTGACAGACTGTTAAGAGAGGAGCCGCAACAATAGGGAAAATAATCAACAGGAAAATCTGTTCTAGCAGAGCCCAAAAACAACATCAAGACTTTGAGAAAGGGAATAATAGGGGTGTCACGATTCTCCAAATCCTCGATTCGATTACATTTTCGATTCTAAGGTCACAGTTCGATTCGATTCTCGGTTTTTATTCTTTTTTTTCTTTTTAAGCACAGGTTGCTATGCCATTTTTAGACCAAACTTTTATGCATAATATCTGACCTTTGTTCGCAATGTACCACACTACATTGTCAAATTTAAAACATTTATTAAGAACATAATGTAACAATACTTCTTCAGTCAATTGGAAACTTAAGCAAAATAACCTACGATCTAGTTTCTCTTTTGTAACTGCAGTCTTCTTCACAGAAGATGACATTCAAGTTCACAACAAAACAAACAAACAAACAAACAGTTTAACAGATAAATCTATGCGTCGCGCAGAGCCACGTCTTTAAAATTCTAACACTTTATTCTCTGAGTGTACACACACATACACACACACACACACACATCGGCGGCGCCATTCGCCGTCTGTCCGCGGCGCCAGCAACGGCTCAGGACCTTGTTCAAAATGAATCCTGCCTCGCCAGAGAGCGCCATTCACATAGTTTTATATTACATTTATTATAAATTAATACATTTTATATACATTTATTTGTCTCAAATCGTCGTTATGACTTTGCTGCAATATAAATGTTTTACATTCATTTACAGAAATCAGCTGGTTGAATGAAAATTGCTGATGTTATCGGATTTTCAGGATACATTCAGTTAACAGACGCTCTCTGAGATAGAGATAAAGTGCAGACTAAGCAACGTTGTACAGTAGCCTCATAACATAAACATGAAACACAATATTGCAGGCCACATGAAAGTGCGCGTCCGGTGTACGATACCTCGAGTTGTCATAGACGCGCCGCGGCCATTCTCGTCCGGTGTGTGCGATTCCTCGAGTTGTCATAGACGCACGCTTATCGTCGGGTGTGCGGCCCCCAGAGGAGGTTGACTCGCAGCATTTCAACACGCGTTTTTTTCTGCTTGACAAGCCGACCGAACGTGACATGGGGGCATGGCAGCATCGACGATTCCATTTTTTAATTCGATGATCGAGATTGTGACTTAATTTCGATCGATTTTGATTTAAAATCGAAATCGTGACACCCTTAGGGAATAATAAGTAAGGGATAATGTACATCCAGCCGGCTGTTATCTCAGAATAAACCCCCGACAGGGTGATGAGGACCCCGAAGCCAAGCGGAGACACATAAATAATTATGGAGATTAGAGATATTGATTTCAGATTAAGGCGAGACACAAAACAGTAGTTTTTTTTTTGAGATTTTAGGATATTTGTCTTCAATAACATGTCTTCTTTCAGACGTGTGCTGAAAAAAAGTCAGAAATCCACATTTAGGTGTTTATTTTACTAACTTTGTCTGTTTGCGTCTGTAGATTTCTCCTAAATTCAACAAAAGTTGGCGTTATAAATCATCCGCTGCTCCACAATCTCTGTCTGCTCCTGTCATTCACACACACGTCATAACGTTAGAAAGCTCTCTCTCTCCTGCACGATGCTGTCGGATCCAAATATGGTCATTTCCTTTTTTTCAGCAACCAATCGTGAAAGTAAAAGTTTCGTGTCTTAGGCCATCAATGTGTACTTACGATGGGGAATTGTGTAATTTGGACTTCTCTGTGCGTGCTCTTTGAGGCGGTGACCATAGACCTGCATTATATGACTGACAGACAAGAACGGTTTGACCTAAAAATATCAAAATTGAAACTACTGCGGAAACAAAGACATCTTGGATGCCCTTGAGGTACGATAAAACATACCAACATTTAATTTCAAAGTGAACTATCCCTTTAAGTTTATCAAGCGACGAGAATACTTTTTGCGCGCAAAAAAATAAAAAATAAAAAAATGATATTATTCAACTCTTGATGTTCTTCTGTGTGTTCCTCTGAGTGATTTCACGTAGTGTAACAGCGCAGCGCTTCTGGGTTGTACGTCAGAACGTAGGCTCACTATTGGCCAGCATCACACGCATCACACACATGACCAGCGTCGGCCAATAGAGAGCCTGCATTCTGACTGTTTTACACATCGTCTTTACTAACTTTCTGGGCCGGCAAGTTTCAATTACAATAGAAGCCTATGGAGGAGTGATTTAATCACAAATATCTTAATTTGTGTTGTGAAGATGAAGGAAAGTCTTACGGGGTTGAACAACATGAGGGAGAGTAATTACTGAGTTTACATGTTTGGGTGAACTAACCCTTTAAAAAAACAAAGCCTGCTGCGTCTGAACTGTCTCGAGGTCTGTGCAAATGTGATGCCCGATTAGCTTAAAAGCTTTTGGACTGATGTAGTCAGGAAAAGGTGATCATCAGCTATGTTTTAATTAGATAAGACCAGGCAATGTCTGAACAGAATAATAATGTGTTCTCTAATGTGCATATAGAGTTGATTCTGTCTTGATTTTGCCCTCAGGTACATCGAAGCGGTCCGCAGACTGAAGGCTTCTGGGAAGAGGTTTTCCCGCACTATCCACTTAATGTTCGTCCCAGGTCAGACAAACTGAGTCATCAAACTAATGCCCCTTTTCAATTTTAGACACAGGTGCTAAATAGTATTTTAAATATCATATTTCCTTCATGGAACCAAAGATGCCAATTAGGAACCTTTATATTTTTAATACACACAGCAACACAATCTTATCTGCCAGAATGTATGTTTATCCCTCACACACTCATTTTCATTAAACATGGCATCCGTCCTGAGACACGGTGCATTGGTGCCTCAATAGAAGCCAGTGTCCCTGCTAACCGGTGGTGTTTGTCACGCTCTCCACAGATGAGGAGGTCGGCGGGCACAAAGGCATGGAGACGTTTGTGAAGCAGCCGGAGTTTGGCGCGCTGAACATCGGGTTTGCTCTTGATGAAGGTAACCGTGCTGCAGATCCTGGCTTCTGCCTCCTGTAGTCACTCAAACATGTGGATTAGTTATTCACAGTTCTGACACACACAACCTCATGCTCATCTCTAAACACAGTGACGACAGTGCACTGTACCAGTGTGTGCAATTCAATCTGCACAGTCACACTACATTTAAACAAGAGCGCACCGACATTAAGAGACTTTCTGCCTGTTTGATTTGTTCACAGGTTTGGCAAACCCAACTAATGCTTACACTGTCTTCTACGGAGAAAGAAACCCCTGGTGTGAGTATCGTGTGTGTGTGTGTGTGTGTGTGTGTGTGTGTGAGAGTGTGCGTGTGTGAGAGCGTAAGTGTGAGAGAGTGAGCGTGAGTGTGTGAGAGCGTGAGTGTGAGAGTGAGTGTGTGAGAGTGAGTGAGTGAGAGTGTGAGAGAGTGAGCGTGAGTGTGTGAGAGCGTGAGTGTGAGAGCGTGTGTGTGTGTGAGTGTGAGAGCGTGTGTGTGAGTGTGAGAGAGTGAGTGTGTGAGAGCGCATGTGTGTGAGTGTGAGAGAGTGTGTGTGTGAAAGTGAGTGTGAGAGCGTGTGTGTGAGTGAGAGCGTGAGCGTGTGTTTGAGTGTGCGAGCGTGTGCGCGCGAGTTTGTGTGTGTGTGTGTGCTCTTGTGTATATGAATAATGAGAACACAAATCTGTATAATGACATGTGTGTTACACTGGTATTACAACTTAAACGTGATTTATGAGGACATTTCATGAGTCCTCATAATTCAAATAGCTTAAAAAACATAAAAAATAATGTTTTATTAAAAATGCAGGATATTTCCTGTGATGGGCAGGTTTAGGGATAGGGGCCGTGTGTGTGTGTGTGTGTGTGTGGTGGTGGGGGGGCGGTAGGTTTAGGGATAGGGGCCGAGTGTGTGTGTGTGTTTAGGTTTAGGGATAGGGGCCGAGTGTGTGTGTGTGGGGGGGGGGTAGGTTTAGGGATATGGGGCAGTGTAAGCTGTGTGTGTGTGTGGTGTGTGTGTGTGTGTGTGTGGGGCAGGTTTAGGGATATGGGGCAGTGTAAGGTGTGTGTGTGTGTGTGTGTGTGTGTGTGTGTGTGTGTGTGTGGGGTAGGTTTATGGATATGGGGCAGTGTAAGGTGTGTGTGTGTGTGTGGGGGGGGGGTAGGTTTAGGGATATGGGGCAGTGTAAGGTGTGTGTGTGTGGTGTGTGTGTGTGTGTGTGTGGGGCAGGTTTAGGGATATGGGGCAGTGTAAGGTGTGTGTGTGTGTGTGTGTGTGGGGTAGGTTTAGGGATATGGGGCAGTGTAAGGTGTGTGTGTGTGTGTGTGTGTGTGTGTGTGTGTGTGTGTGGGGGGGGGGGGGGGGGGGGGGGCAGGTTTAGGGATATGGGGCAATGTAAGGGGACAGAATATACAGTTTGTACAGTATAAAAACCATTACGCCTATGGAACGTCCTCACAAGTATAGCAAAACAAACGTGTGTGTGTGTGTGTCAGTAAACATGTGCTCTGTGCTGCAGGGATCACAGTTCGCTGTCCAGGAAGTCCAGGTCACGGCTCCAGGTTTGTGGAGAACACAGCAGCAGAGAAACTAGTGAGTGTGTTCAGAGTGTCATGTGACCAAACACTGGAGGCTGGAGTTGCAGTGCATGTGACGTGTAATGTAAAAGACAAATGCCAATCATCAATTTTCTCTATTTCTTTTTAAGAAGAATCATGGAAAAAAAAAAAACGTTTGAATGATAGTATATAAATGTGTGTGTATATATATTATGATTTAAAAAGGGTTTTTTTTCTTTTCATATATACACTATTGATCAAGTTTGGGGTCAGTAAGATTTTTCTTGAAAGAAATTAATATTTTTATTCAGCAAGGATGTTTTAATTTGGAAAAACTTTGTTACAAAAGATTTGCATTTAAAATAAATAAATGCTGCTCTTTTAGCCTTTCTGTTTATCAAAGAATCCTGAAAAAAATGCAACATTGATAATAATCATAAATGTTTCTTGAGCATTGAATCATCATATTATACTGATTTCTGAAGGATCATGTGACTCTGAACACTGGAGTAATGATGCTGAAAATAAATTACACTTTACTGTATATTCACATAGAAAACTGCAGTTTAAAATTGGAATAATATTTCACAATATTACTGTTTTTACTGTATTTCTGATCCAATAAATGCAGCCTTGGTGAGCAGAAAATATTTGTAAAGTCTTGCGGCCCGTTCACACCAAGAATGACAGCTATACTGATAACGATAAAGATATGGTTCTAAAAATCGTTCTAAATATAGAAAAATAGCAGCGTTCACATCACAGCTATAACAATAACTATAGAGGAACCATATCGCCATAATCCCTTTCAGATCGATTTGATATCGTTATAGTTGGTGTGAACGGGCCTTACAGACCCCAAACTTTTTAACAGCGGTGTCATTCATACTTTAAATTGTCCATAAACATACAGTAAAATTACGATTTTCAGCATCAATAAGCATAAAATAAGCATCAAATGCGTGTTGAATATTGGAAACAAATGTCATTGTATATTCTGTCTCTAAACAACACTTTCAGAACGTGCAATAGTTGCGGATGCAGTTTTCATGTTCAGAACTACACAATATATCTTCACTTTTAAGAAATCTGCAGGATTTATGAACCAATGAAGGCATAAAGTTGTTTAAAACTGTGAGAAACTTGTAAATGTAGCTAAAGTCCTGAAGTTGATGTGACTGTTAGTGACGGATGTGTCTCTGCTGTGTCACAGCGGCGAGTTATAAACTCCTTCCTGGAGTTCAGAGAGAAAGAGAAGCAGCGGTGAGCTTTATACAGGTTGGCTTTTCAACAGATGCGTACAGGAGAGCCGGTAAACGTGGAAATACACCGTGTGTGTGCTTTACAGGCTGGACACCAGCGAGTGCTTCACTCTGGGGGACGTCACCACCATCAACATGACCATGGTGAAGGGGGGCGTGGCTTATAACGTGGTTCCTGCGGAGATGGACGTGAGCTTCGACCTGAGGATCCCGCCCACTGTGAACCTGCCGGTGTGTGTGTGTGTGTGTGTGTGTGGGGATCGGGTCATGTGTTCATAAGTTGATTTGCTTTGAACTGATTGTCACTGCCAGTTCTGGCCTTTCTGCAGGAGTTTGAAGAGAAGATAAAAGCCTGGTGCAGAGAAGCTGGCGAAGACGTCACGTATGATTTTGCACAGGTCTGATTTATTTTTACACACACAGATTACACTGGCCTGATCTCACGTCTGGTTATTTCAGGTGTCCGCCTGGAGACTAAGGCCGTGTGTCCACCAAAGCGTTTTTTCTATTGTTTTCAATGGGAGCGCCGCGTTTTAAAAAAAACGCCACGAGGTGCTGACCGCCTTTTTCACGCTGAAGCGCTGAGCGTTTGCCGTTTTTTACAGGTCGCCGAGAGTTGAAGAATGTTCAACTTTGGGTAATACGGCGCTAGCGCGCTCATCACTGTCACTTTTCACCCGACCGACCAATCACAGTGGAGGAGGGGCGGGACTAATACCACACCAACCAACGGATATTCTGTATCATAGCAACGAAGCGTCTCAACTGAAAAAAAAACTGCGCTGCCAAAACGCTCTCAAGCGCACACAGCTCGCCGTTTTCAGCTGGCTAAAAACGCTTTGGTGGACACACGGCCTAAGAGGGTGACACGTTTTCAACTAAAAACGCAAAACTTTGGCCGTTTATTTACCCGACAACTGCGTTTTGAGGGCCTGAAAAAGTGCGTGTTTCAAGTTTTTGAAAACTATGCCGTTATCGTCGCTTTGTAAACTACAAAAACTAGATTTTGTGAAAACGGTGACATCATGCGCATGTGTATCACATGTTCAGTCTATAGTGTTTCTTTACAAAGTGACGTCGCCACCTACTGGCCTGGCATGAGTAATACATCGCTTTTTGTCGGTTTCACGGATCCGTGTGAAAAAGGCAAAACGTTTCAGTTTTTATAACATGGTTGTCATGTAAACGTGTCGATAATTTACCTTTGACATTAGCCAGAATTATGTTATTACATAAACTTGCACTAAAAAAAATCAGTGATCACAAATATCTCATCGAATGCAAACACAAGTGAAGACGCTTCAAATGTTGGCCTTGTCAAAAGTTGAAATAGTAATATAAGCGCGATGGTTTGACTGGGGATTTGAGAAGTTGTGGCCATAAATATTCCTTAATGCCCATGAAACTGTACTTTCCATTATTTTAATATGCTTGAAATAATTCATTTATTTAATGTATTTAGAAATATATATGTATTTTATAATAACATAATATATACAATTAATCACAAATGTATCGCACATCAAATTTGGCTGAGAAATTGCCTCCAAAAGATAATTTAAAGGGGTTGTTGATTATGATTGCACTTCTCTAACTGTAGTTAGTGTGTAATGTTGCTGTTTGAGCATAAACAACATCTGCAAAGTTACGACGCTCAAAGTTCAGAGCAAAGGGAGATATTTACTTTTAAAGAAATCGCTTTTTAAGGACTACAACAAACGGCTGGTAGAGACTACACGACATTCCTCCCGGGTTACTGACATCACCAACCCTAAAATTTACATAAGCCCCGCCCCCTGAACACGGTTTATAGATTATCATGACAGGATATGCTAATCAGTGACTAGAAGATAGCTAAGGTAAAAGGATGTAATGAATGAAGTAATGAAGTAAAGGCTCTATTTATGAACGAGTCATTGAATCCAATGATTCAATGACTCATTCATAAATTAAATGAACTCGTTTCAGAATGAATCAGGGTTGAGCGAATCAATCGGGTGAACCAATGTTCACCCGATTGATTCGCTCAACCCGGATTCATTCAGAAAGGAAACTCCCCTGTGTTGCTCAGAGACGCACAACACTTCTGCTCTGGCTTTATAGGTCATATTTTCTAAAAAGCAGACAATATTGTGTCTTTAAAATATAACACAATATTAGCATCTTTATTGAACTATATAGAATCAATATCACATTTGCACTCGTGCTATTCGTGACAAAAACATCACTTGTGTGATATTGCGCTTGTTACTCGTGTGATATTGCTCAACTATGATATAAATATGAGACACAAACTCATACAGGGTCATTTTTGCCCTGATTTCTTGTATTTTAGGGGCATTATAACTTCATTTTATAGGCTCCCTCACACAGTGAGCTGTTGTCCTGCTTCATGTTGAGGACCTATGTAGGTCTGGGGCGGGTGCGTTAAATGCGTTCATTTCAACACTTCTTTTCTTATAAGTAATTGAAGTAATGAAATCATCGTGTCAAATTGACATATATTTTTTATATATATATATATACATGTGTGTGTAAATCTATGTATATATGCATGAAGAAAAAAAGCTGTTTGTCCGCATGATTTGGTTTCATATCTGTTGTTTTTCTTGTTCAGAAACACATGGATCAGAACTTCACGTCGACGGAGGAGAGCGACCCCTGGTGGCACGCGTTCAGCTCCGCCTGCACAGCCATGTGAGCGACACACACTGACGCTGTGTGAGCATGTGTGTTTTCAGCTGATCGTACTGTATGTGACTGTGTCTGTCTCGTGACAGGAATGTGACTCTGAAAAAGGAAATCTTCCCTGCTGCCACAGACAGCCGCTTCATGAGGGAAGTAAGTGATTTCACTTCTGTCTGCAAGAACGAAGAGCACCACACACTCTCTAACCATGATCTGAAATATACTTAAAGGAACACGCCACCGTTTTTTTGAAATAAGGGCTTATTCACCGTCTTTCCTACATTTAGATAGGTGGGCAAATGCATTTTTGTCTCAGTGCAGGCATTGTTTTAGTTTGGCAGGGTCGCCGCTAGCTTAGCATAATGAATGGAATCCTTTGTTTCCAGCTAGCATGTCCTGAGTAAAAGTGATAAAAAAATAAAATAAAATTAAACGAATTACTTATTGTGGCCTGCGTATTCACAACGAGTACAAATAGCGATGCAGATTAAGACTAGGCGATTTCCTAGGCAGATATACACAAAAAAACAGTAATATTGTGAAATTTTATTACAATTTTAAACAGCTGTTTTCTATGTGAATATATAGTAACGTGTAATTTATTCCTGTGATCAAAGCTGCATTTTCAGCATCATTGCTCCAGTCTTCAGTGTCACATGATCCTTCAAAAATCAGTGTAATATGATGATCTGATGCTCAAGAAACATTCATGAATATTATCAATGTTGAAAAGAGTTATTTACATTCTTATTTCAGGATTCTTTGATGAATAGAAAGTTCAAAAGAACAGCATTTATCTGAAATGTAAAGCTTTTGTAACATTATAAACTACTTTTCAAAAGTTTGGGGGTCAGTAAGAATTTTTTATTTTGTTTTTTTTTGGGGGGGGAATAAATAAAAGAAATCAATATTTTTATTCATCAAGGATGGATTAAATTGATCAAAAGAGACAGTAAAGACTATATTTCAAATAAATGCTGTTTTTTGAACTTTATATTTATCAAAGAATGTTTTTTTGGGCATCTAATCATCATATTACACTGATTTTTGAAGGATCATGGGACACTGAAAACTGGAGTAATGATGCTGAAAATACAGCTTTGATCACAGGAATAAATTACACTTTAAACTATATTAAAATAGAAAATTTGTCAAAATATTTCACAATAAAATTATGTATTTTAGTTTGTATCTTTTTTTTTTTTGTATTTTTAATCAAATAAACGCAGCCTTGGTGAGCAAAATAGACTTCTTTCAAAAACATAGAAACCGTAGCGACCCCAAGCGTTCGAGCGGTCGTGTGTACGAGCGAAGGCCGGTGTTGTGTAACGTGTGTGTTGTGTGTTTGTGTAGGTGGGTCTTCCTGCCATCGGGTTCTCCCCGATGAACCTCACGCCCATCCTGCTTCACGATCACAACGAGTTCTTGAACGAGCAGGTGTTCCTGCGCGGCGTCCAGGTGTACGAGCGTCTGGTGCCGGCCCTCGCCAGCGTGGCTCCTCTGAGCGGAGAAGTGTAGATCACACACACACACACACACACATCGACCGTAACACCAAAGATCGGGCTGATCCCATTTAATGAACTCTCTTTAATTAACTCAGGAGTTCCTTCTTTCAATAATGTCTTAGATATGCTTTTACGTCTTAATTGTCTGCACAATTAGAAGCTGCTATTAAGAGTTTTAATTCATAAACGGTATAAATTTGATGAAATAAATGAAATGATTTCAGAGACTCAAACCATATAGCTGTGCTTGCCATAGATGCATTATATTTTTTAATACAAATGACTTTGATGCAATCATATAGTTATGTATTCTGAATCTGTGTGTGGGATTACTATGATACCACACAACAATAATTATACACAATTATAGTGAGTCACATTTCATGGGTTATGATTTTTGAAGTCAGAACCTGTGGTGGACCGGTGCTACTTTGCCCTCCTGAATAAACAGAAGTTAAGAGGTACCATATATCAACTCTGTCTGACATTATTATTATCATGTTATGATGTGTGTGTATTATATTATTGCATTATATTAAACCAGTGTGTTTTGGAAGTGGTATTATGACATTTATATTTTGTTTTCAAATGCATTATTATTAGCCAAATATTATTTTCAATAGCTCCGTCTTCCACAATTGCCTACATTTTTATCATATCTATATTTAATCATGGGCAAAGGCTACTATTAGATGGATGGATGGATATATTTTAATATGTATTTTATAGATAGTATTTTTAAACTTGATTTATTACAGCTTGATTGGAAATAACACACAATAAAACAACACAAATAAAACACTTTTGATTAAACATTTCCAGTACAGTTTTAATGTGATATTCACAAGATTAAAACTGTTTATCTGTTTGTTTTTTAATAAAAATCAACCCTGGGATGGTAAAGATCCAGAAGTTGAAAAACCAGTAATATCATATAAACATTATAAACATATAAACCGTAGGACAGCTTTTTGTGAGGAAAAACAAACATTAACACAAATTACAACCGGTTTTCTCTGATAGATAAATGGATGGATGGACTTTTCTTTTTTACAGTCAATCATGATATAAATCTGAAGATGATAAGAAAGCTTATTAAAATCTTAGCTATGTGGCGACCCGTGTGTCTAAATCCTAATGCAGCCTTAAGGGGGCGCTGTGTGACGTGGTATCCCAGCATGCCGTTCACTGGGGTGTCGTGTGCTGGAGGAGAGCGTTTGACCAGGATTTATTATTTTTTTGGTCAACATATGTTAGAAACAATAAATATGTAAATGACGTAAACTTTTAAAACAAAGAATCTCTGCAACTCTTGACTCTATGAATCCAATCTTCCAATTACATTTATTATTTTAGAGTTACTTTCTTTTCATCATGAAATCTGACTTCTATGTTTATTAGGGCATCTTGTGTCAAATCTTTACACCTAAAAAGCGCACTGTAGTCTTTTTACTGTAGTAGCGCACTTGTGGTGTTTATTATGGTGGCTGCACATTAAAATTAGCCCAGCAGGAATAGCTGCCATCACAATTTTACAAAATTCAAATAAATACTAATAATAGTGGTCTCAAACTCACCTGCTGCTCGGGAGTTTCTAGAGACCCTGAAGACCTGGATCCGCTGGATCAGGGGTGTGTAATTAAACTCAACAGGACCGTGATCCTCCAGGAGCCGAGTTTGAGGCCACTGATTCTAAGCCATCCGGCTAAATGTTACCCCACAAAACCAGTCACATGGGTCAATTTTTTTAAATTGAGATTTATACATCATCTGAATAATAATCTTTCCATTGATGTGTGGTTTGTTAGGATATGACAATATTTGGTCGAGATGCAACTATTGTAAATCTGGAATCTGAAGGAGCAAAAAAATGTAAACATTGAGAAAATCTCCTTTAAAGTTGTGCATTTATGTTCGCGATTGTGCTGCATTCACTCACAAAAATACATGTTTTATATATTTACTGTAGGAAATTTACTAAATATCTTCATGGAACATGATCTTTACTTAATATCCTAATGATTTTTGGCATAAAAGAAAAACGATAATTTTGACCCATACAATGTATAGTTGGCTATTGCCACAGATATACCCGTGCGACATTTCTGGTTTTGTGATCCAGGGTCACATTAACAAACAACAACAATTGATCCCATGTTCATGCCATTCTCAGCCTGGAAAAATACGTTTGTTGTTTATGATAATCAGTTTATTGTCCAAGCATGGCCTTTTAGGGTGCGATGACAACAAGCAACAATATCCAGCAATATCCTACATGTCCTTTGCAGATTTGAAGAGACATGGCTTCCCTTTTTTACTCTTAACTTCTGTCATGCAAACGGTAAGCCATGTTTTGTGTCTATTGAAAAGCATCACAAAGAATCTGATGAAATTATGACTAACCGCTGTGGGGTAGGTCCCATTAATACAAAGACGCCGTCAGCAACTGTTGGGAAGTCGAAGTGATAAGATGCTAAGTCGATCAAAACTGAAACGGGAGGAGCACGTTCAGAATTATTAATCCAATCAGCGCAAGAGGAAGCTTATATATATAGAGCCGACGTGCCTCTGTTCTGTTTCCAGCATCTCTCCCTCAACCACAACTCCTCAATCTCAATGATCACTATCCTATCCAGGGATGGGGGAACTGCTCTGGATACGGGCCAAACCCTTTCCTCGCACAACACTGTACATTTGCATATTTTATACTATATCTGAGTATATGTTAGTCTGAACTCGTAAATTTATTCTAATGGGACAAAATAGTTGGTGGGTGGACATTATATGCCAAATATGAGTGGGCTGTCCATTTGCATTTTATTTGAAAAAGATCAAAAAGTGTTCACATCCATAAACCTCTTATCAGAAGCCCAGTAAATAAATTTCAAGTAAGTCTGTCCATTTCCAATTTATTGAATGGGCAATAGTAGGTTGGACCTCTGATGATCCCCGTTGTACACTGGTTTGTCCACAAACCCGATAACCAAAGAGTTGCTCTCTCTCTTCCAAGTTTAGCATGAAGGGAGAGTTTTTCGAGTGCTGTCTTAAATTTGACAAGGTTTTTCCAACCCTGCTCCTGGAGGCACAGCAACAGTGCACATTTTCGTCTCTCTAATCTGACCCACATATTTCTGGACTTGGAGTCGTACTAACGAGCTGATGAGTTGATTCAGGTGTGATTGATTAGGAAGAGTTGGAAAATGTGTAGTTTTGGTGTGCCTCAAGGACCAGGGTTGGGAAACACTGCCTTAAGCCCTATTCGGACGGGACACGTTTTCCAAACGACGTTTGAGTTACAATTCTTATCAACCTACGTCTGTGATTTCATGTACGGATTCGGACGGGACTAACATTTCCGTGTTTATTACCGAGGTAGGAGTGTCTGTGTTTTACATGTGGGCATTGCAGAAGATCACGTGTTCAGAATTAAACCCACTGGAATAAAAAGTTTTAACTTATAATTTACACGTTATGTAATTAAGTGCAGAAATAATCTTACCTGAAACTGATATTACAGTAGCCAGTCTTAACAGTTTACGTGATTTGGCTCTTCTTCTTGATTACATATTTTTATTTCTTCGCAGTGTACCACACAGCTAACACATCTAACGTTACATCCATTATCGGTGTGCAAAAAGCAGAAACTCGAATACCGGCGCGATAGCGAGAGATTGTACGGTAGTTCACATTGACCAAAACACACAAGAAAAAGCGTTTCGGAAAAAAATATTTTCGGAAATCACAGACATTCGCATTCGGACGGGATTAGATTTCTCTGAGGACCGCCGAGTTTGACGTAAACCAGTAGCTAATTTGCTCTGGAATTTTTACAGAGGTCGTGTGAGAAAAAGACAGACATGGCAGATTCGGACAGGATTAATACCTCAAAGTACGTCTGTGAAACCGAAATTTCTCTAACGTCCCCCTGTGAAACTAGTCCCGTCCGAATAGGGCTTTAGAGTCATGTAGAATCAAGACAAAAGGGAGAGGAGACAGCAGTCATGCTAACTTGTACAAAATACATTCGGAGGAGATATTTTTACCTCGTCTGATTCATCTGTGAACTCCTGGTGTTTGACTCCCCTCTCCTCCAGACTGGTGCTGCCTGAAGTCAAAGAGCTTTCCTGAAGTTCAAACTGTAGAGCGTTGGCGCTTGCAACGCCAAGTCATGGCTTCGATTCCCAGGGAGAGCAAGAACTGATAAGAATGTAAAATGTGTACCTTGAAATGCAATGTAAGTCGCTTTGGATCAAAGCATCTGCCAAATGCATAAATGTTAAATGTCAAAGAGCAGCAGACTGAATTGGCCTTCCCAACGTAAGCAGCAACATAGAGTCAGCCCAGATCCGGCCCGCGTCTGGTACGCATTGAATCTACATGTACTCATGTACTCCCGGTTCTGGGCTGACACTGTGTTGCTGTCTGGGTCATGAATTGGGAGATTTTCCACCATTTTTGAGATTATGGACGTCTCTCATCTTGAATGAGAGCCAAAAAGAAACTACAGGATAAAAACACAGTCACACAAAATTTCACAGAAACTTGACCACTTCCGTGAGTCGCTAATGGTGGTGAATGTCGAACATCCAGGTAACTCCATGGACTTCCGGCTCTCCTGGAAGTAGGTATTTTGATTCTGAAGGTGAAGGAGAAGCTGGTCAGCCTTTCCTGTCGCTTCAGAAAATCCTGACAGCAAAGAAAACCTGCCGACACGGTAAAACAAACGGCAACAACAATATCAGCCAAATCTGGTGCTGTTGAGCTGCAAAAGAGAGGAAAACACTCAGGTCTTTCAAGAAGACATCACCCTGGGAGGATTTATCTCGCCCGCTCTACCTCCTCGATTGTTAGGTTTTGGAAGACAGTTTGTTTTCATACAGACAGAACGCTCAGAATGTTTTGTGTGCAGATCAGATCGCATGGATGAGAGTGACTTGCAAATGCTGCAGAATAGTTATAAAAACACACAAAACATTCTGAGCCTGAGTCTGTGTGAAAATTGGAAGTGGACAGTCCATTTGTAACTGATCAAAAAACACTTACCAAGAATTCCTGGGACAGCATTTTGCCCTGGGACTAACTCCTCAGCAGCTCTGATTTCAAGAGCTCCTTGGCCAGCTCTTCGTAGCGCATTGTCATTGCTCATCTTCTTCCCCCTCAAGAGCACACGCTGGTTCTTTAGCTTCTCCAGCTTATTGAGTTGGCTCTCCTCCTCCTGAAGATCCAAGATGGAGGACGATGGTGCCTCAGGGTTTGAGGCCCTGAGATTGATCAATCCAGCAATTATTTCCTTGTGCTTATTGTACATGTCAACATGGCTTCTTTAATCTTAAGATGCCTAAGACATTGAGATTTTCTTAAATTCCTTACAACATAAAGCTGTTTGTCCACTTTTGTACATTTCCTGGTGTCCAAGTTTTAAGCTTATTTGACCATCCAGGAACAATGGAATAAATTGCAAGTGACATGGCCGTATCTCAGCTCTGGAAAGACCTAACAAGTCCAGAGTAGCACTCAGTCTCCAAATAAGGATTGGAGAAACTAAACATTTTATCCTTTTTTTATTCCTATCCTATCCTATTACTCTGAAAAGGAAGGTCCATATGTGTGCAGTAGTGCATGTTGACGTCTCTAGGGCCGTGTTTCCCAAACCTGTTCCTGGAGGCACACCAACAGTGCACATTTTTGGATGTCTCTCTTATCTGACGCATATATTGCTAATCTTGGAGTCTCTACTATTGAGTTGATTCAGGCGTGATTGAGTAGGAAGAGTTTGTGTGAAGTGTTGGTGAGCCTCCAGGAACAGGGTTGGGAAACACTACTCTAGGGCAGGGGTCTCCAATCCTGCTTCCAGCAGAGTTACTCTCCAGCACACCTGACAGGAAATTTCTAGTGATTCTGAAGGCCTTGATTTGCTGGTTCAGATGTGTTTAATTCGAGCTGGAGGCTAACTCTGAAGGGCCTGAGTGTGCTCGTTGTACCACGGTGTTGGTCTGTTTTCTTTCATCTTCTTTAAGCGCAAAGGAGCAACTGTGTCTAAAGTGCTGGAAAAGAGAGACTCAAAAGTTTCTGTCGCAATATCGAGTTCTTCTAAGCTATCTGGGATGCTGAGGAGATGAAACTGATCGGGAATATTATTAATAAAGCAATCTTTAGGGGCAGAAGTAATGGCTCTAACATATTTGTAACATGGAGTCGGCTTTGCAGCCTTGGCTAAATGTATACACAAGACTTATACACGAGACTAGATAATGATCTGAGATGTCATCGCTCTGCTGCATCAACATTGATTCCATGTGACAATATTGGATCATAGATCAGACAGTACCAGCCGGCGCAATGATATTACAAACTTAGTGCCGGTCACGTTGGAAGTTTCCTAGCTGGGGACTATTTTCAGGAGCTGCGTAATATCATTGCGCTGCTGGTACGGCAGCAGTTCCTTGATTATTACGCAGGAATGAGAGTATAGTTCCTAGTCATATTGGCCTAGAAAATGGCAACTTTTCATTTTCTGTCGGTCTGTTGGTCATTTTTTGAGAGAGATACTAACGGTCTAATCAGATTCAATGATCTATCTAAGCTATGCTAAAAGTGCTACCACCAGAACCAGAGATCGGCTGAATGGATTCAAAAACTAGGAGAGTTGGAAAATGAGCCTATTTCCAAAAAAAGTGTAGTGTTCCTTTAAGACGCAGCAATAGAGTGCACTCAATCAATCCCACAATGCACTGCAATAACGAGTGTACACTGATGTATGCTTAACAGCTAGAGAATACCCATAATGCACTGTGAGAGTCGCGCACTGAATGAATTCCCACATCTGACCAGAAGATGGCGCTGCTGCTGAATCATCCATCCATCCCTTTCCCAAACCGCTGGTCCAATGTGGCTACAGCGTAATATCATACAGGTATACATTACTTTTAATTGGTTAAATTGTTGTGTAGGTCAGAATTGTCTAAAGAACTTTTTTTCAAATTGGCTTAAACTGTCTTTATATACCAATACATAATTAAAATGTAAGTACTTTGAAAAAGAGAGTATAAAAATTGAGTGACTCTAGTGTATTTAATCTTCAAAAAAACACAGCTCATTAATTCCTACCGGGGACGAAACAAGTGATTGGCTTGCGCGACTGTCACTCTCCGTCGCCATGACTACCGCCGCTATTACTGGCTCCGCCCACGTGCGCGCAGTCGCGCACCCGTTTTTAGGTGGGAGTGAATGGAATTAATGAGCTGTGTTTATTGAAGATTAAATACACTAGAGTCACTCAGTTTTTTTATACTCTCTATTTCAGAGTACTTGCATTTTAATTATGTATTGATATATAAAGACAGTTTAAACAAATTTGAATAAAAGTTTTTTTAGACAATTTTGACCTACCCTACCTTTAAGGTTTATAGATAGTTTCCATGACAGAGCTCAAGATAAATCTTGTCATCTTACTATTGGAGCTGCCAGTTTGCTAAGTTTCAAATAGCCTAATTATTAAACAGCAAGCACAAACTATGCAAAACACACCCCATTCAAGTCTTGCAGTCAGTGCTGATGAGTGGATGGAGGCCTCGAGAGTTGACCTCTTCTAGAGCATAGAGCTGAAATATGAAGATGAGCGTGACTACTTCCAATTTAACTAAACATCTCATTGATAGAACACACATTTCTGCTACAGTGTGAATGTTAATAATAACATTAACGTTGATATGCAGGGAAGGATGGGACATTTGTCTGGCAAGTCAAAGGCTTAAGCAGTAATTTGCAACTCATTACTTTTAAATTCTCAGTGAACTAGACAATATGTCAATGCACCTCACCTTATCTCAAATATGGAAGCAAAATGCCAGGGTCTATTCATGATGCACAAATATGAGTCATTGCACCACACGTATAAATCATGCCACTTGACTTTAGACTTAACAATGTTTAAGTTCTAAATTAAAGCACACACACTTTTCTTTCTATAGTTTTCCGTGACACTGGGCACAAGCATTAACCTAACCCACAGCCCGAGGTTTCCATCTGGGCTGATGCCCGCTGAACCCATTAGACCACAGAGAAGGCCTGGAGGTCAGAGATAAACCCCAGACGGTGAGCTTTCAAACAATTGTACAATATGTATTGTAAAAAGCGCTAATGTGACAGTAGTAGCCTCAGCAAAATGTGTTTACTGGAACGATTCCATGATTCATTTAAGTCACTTTTTTTTTACATTTTATTTTACATGTCACCTTCTCTTGGAGTTACTACGAATTATGTTTCAGTTTTAAATGATGTTGTTTTTTTCAACATGGATGCAAATGCATATATGTTTCCCAATATAATTCCACCAGTCTTATTTAGCCTCTAATTGTGTTTTCCCCCTATATGTTCTTCATACGTCGCTGACCTCGTTCCCGATGTTCTGAAAAAACACTACAGTTATTTACGAACGGCTCGCGAATCGTTGCGACCGAATCTATCTCTTGAAAGAACGACTCGTTCGCGAACCGCGAGGTGTCCTGAGCTGGAAGCGGAGCCCGTGATTCAGCGCCTGCTACCGGCCGAGGTCAGATCGCATATGCTCCACATTCCCTTCTGAATCTGAAGCGAAGCTCCGCCTCTGACATCGCAAATCTGTGTGAGAGATGAGCAGGAGCAGAAAGCCGTCCTGATAAGTGAGGTCCAGAAGCGTCCCAGTCCAGTTGAGTGTCGGTTCGATGATGGCCGCGGCTGTGGAGAGAGGAGGGGTCCGGGCCGCCCTTCCTGAGCCCGGGTGTCGGTGTCCCCGCTCCCGCACCCGCACCCGCGGCGCCCGGGGGATCAGCCATGGCCGGAGCTCTGGGCTCGGGCTCGGGTGCGGCGGGTTCGGCTCCCATCATGCCCGTGCCCATGAATTTATTTGCAACGTGGGAGATTGACCGCTCATCTCCGAGCTGTGTTCCGAGGTACATCAAACCTAACGCTATTATTGTTGATGTGTGTGTGAATAAAGCTTCAGTGTCTATGCATTTGTCTGGTTGCATGCTTTTCTGTGCATGCAACATGGGCTTTAACTCGCGCATGTTATGCTTGAGGTCAAAACAAAACTCGTGCATTCAGTGTTGTGATGCTGGTGGATATATGAACACATGGAAAACATCAGTATGTTCGTTTTAAAGGACATTTATAGACATGCCAAGTGTCTGTAGACAGAAATCATCAATAGTTTGACCGGATTAATGTGCTTGTTTGGGTCACAACAAACCATGCGATGGATGTTGTGATGCTGAAAAAACCTAATATTTGGAAACATGATAATGTTTTTTTATAGGCACATTCTATTGTGTTTAGTTTGGTTTACACACACCTACTAAAGTTAAACAATTGTAAATCAAAGCCTGGGATTAACAACTACATAATCATTGTTTGATCTCAATATCAGTCTTATGACAACATGTCTTGTATTAATATCATGTAATAGCAACTTTGCTTAAATTTACTGAAAAATCGTTTTGTTTTGGATTGAAAATGAGGATCAAGCATGTTTTAAAAGCGCATGTTAATTGCATGAAGGCTTTTTAAGTCTGGAGCAATTGTGGGCTCAAAAGCCCATTTGTGTTCATCACAGTTAAATCAATGCAAATTTGAGCTTGTAATGGCCATGATGAACGTCATTTGTTTGCATATTCTGCATGATTTTAAGAATGACATGCACATACAGAAGGCTTTAACAGTTATAAATGCTGTATTACACGAGTGTTGAACTGGCACAAAAGTGTTGTGGAAGCAAATCCTTCCATATAGTGTCGCTGAAAGACGAATAGTGAAGGAGTTGATCAGCTCTACGTGTATTTGCACTATGTATGTTCATATAGACCTCTATAGGGTGAAAAAAAAGACTTAATGTGCTCATCATCCCAATATTTCTCCCAATATTTTCAAGAATTATCAATACGTTATTCCATTTCCCCCCATTATCAATTTTTCTCACAATTTGGACTTTAAAACTTACAATTGCAAGATTATATCTTACAATTCTATAGAAAAAGTCAGAATTGCTTGATACAAACTCGCAATTCATATTATATCTCGCAATTCAGACTTTTTTTTCCTCAGAACTGCGAGATATAAACTTGCGATTGCCAATTATAAAGTCCAAATTGCGAGATTAAAAGTAGAATACCTCTTTTATTTTTTTATTTCACGGCGGAGGAAAAGCTTAAATAACAAAAATAATAACTAAGAAAATAGAAACAAATGTGACGGGTCACACTGGAACTTTTGGGAACGTTCATTTTTACCTTTAAATTATAAGGACAAATAAATAAACAAATAATGGATTCACTATCAGATTCACTAAATATGGCCGTTTACACATATAAATTCTGGTTGCACTTTATTTTACAGTACTTACGGTGTACTTACCCAAGAAAGCACTGGTAATATAAGGTAACTACATGGGCTAAGGTTAGGTTTAGTGTATCCAGTTACTGTATTAACTATAAGTACATGATAGATACATGTAATATAAAGTGCTACCTAAATTCTGGTCATGGATGCTGCGTTTGTCAATACAATGCCTGAAAACATCCCTTGGCCGTGACTATGTTTGCAGTGTATCACACAATGTTTAGTTCAGTGTGTGGGGATCTGTCCCACCTTTCTGTTGTTGTTTTTGAATGCTGGGCTCAGTTACGAACAGCACATGACGCTCCACAGAGACTGCGAGAACCGCTGGGACTAGATCAATCAGCTCGGCCCAGATGTGTCTCTGTGGCGGTCGGGTAATGAGAGCAGAACCGTGTCTCGCGCGCGTCCCTCGCGGATCTGGACTTCAGAGGCTCACAGCTCAAGAGTCGTCATCTCAAAGAAAGGCCAAGTGTAAATATATCAGTGAAATGCCCAAAGCTTTTTCTGCTCTGCTTCACACAGCATGATGTCCTGAAGAAAGAGAGTCTCTCTTAGACCCATTGGGCTTGGGAATCAAGAATCGGTTTCTGTTCTAGAATGGTTTCCTTTTCCATTTTCCCAGTCCCGTTAATGGATAACTCTACTGAAATGTTGTGAGAGTTCAGTGTTTTCCGTCGTGACTTGCATCACAATGGCTACGTTTACGTGCAACCAAATAAAAAGTGATGGGTTGTTTTAACCAAATTTTGGGTCAAATATGGACAAACTCAAACATTGGGTTAAAAATGTAACCCAATGGCTGAGTTTGTCCCATATTTGACCCAAATTTGGGTAAAAACAACCCAGCATTTTTTTAGAGTGCGTATTGACGGCTCAATCAAGCCTTCATGTAAAACACTTTAATCGAGCTCGATGTGAATGAAATTTCCATCCGGTTGAAAGGGTTGTTTATTCCGTTTCTAATCCGATCGAAGAGAACATGTAAACACTTGATCGGATTGAAAACCGAAACTGAAATGCGCATGTGCAATGACTTTGAAAAATAGCGTATGTTTCCCCTCCTTCCTCTTGTCCTTGCGAAGACAAACGAGTGTAAAGCCACCCAGGCATAGATCAGCCGGCAGGAATGAAACATGCGGCTCCCATCCGTTCACGCAGCCAGTGGCGTGTCAATTATTCAAGCTCCTTCATTGGGTCTTAATTGGTGTGGGACTCCGTGTAGGGTCATTATTTCTGATGAAACGCCAGCTGATGTCGGCAGGGTACACGATGTCGTCCTTTCCCAGAGATCCATGTGGCGGAAACACACGCATCACTGTACCTCTTGAAAGCCATTGCTTTCCGTCGCTCGAGGATCCCTCAGGAAATCAACCGCACCGTTCCCGACCTTCTTTTCTGTTTTAAAGCCACTGATACGCACTAGAAGGACTTCAGGGCGTCAGTAGATGTCTGCAGAAATGACCTTACATTGAATGTCAATGGGTGCAGTGTTTTTTGAAATATTAAAATATGTTTGTGTTCCGCAGAAGAAAGAATGTCTGTGGGTTTGGAATTATAGTGTTTGGGGTGAATTTTTCCGAACAATAATTTTTTTCTATTGATTAATTATCTTCTTTTTTTCTTTTCTTTTTGTCGATAAATGCAATATTTTTTTTCCTGATAAATCTGAAATAAGTCCAAAAATGAAAATGTCTTTATTATTTACTCACTCTGAGGCCATCCAAGATGTATACACTTTTCACTGTTATGCTGATGATACTCAGCTGACGAAACTTGCCAATTCACAAAATGCATGCTGATATAAAACACTGGATGACTAGTAATTTCCTACTACTAAATTCAGAAAAAACAGAGATTCTAATTATTGGACAAAAAACTTCCACACGTAATAACCTAGAGTACTGTCTAACACTTGATGGCTGCTCTGTTAAGTCTTCGTCGTCGGTTAGGAACCTGGGTGTGCTCTTTGATACCAATCTTTCATTTGAAAGTCATGTGTCTAGTATCTGTAAAACCGCATTTTTCCATCTTAAAAATATATCTAAATTACATCATATGCTCTCATTGACAAATGCAGAACAGTTAGTTAATGTGTTCATGACCTCAAGGCTAGATTATTGTGATGCTCTACTGGGTGGTTGCCCTGCACGCTTAATAAACAAACTACAGCTAGTCCAAAACACAGCAGCTCGAGTTCTTACCAGAACCAGGAAGTATGACCATATTAGCCCCGTTCTGTCAACACTGCATTGGCTGCCTATTAAACATCGTATACATTTTAAAAATATTGCTGATTACTTAAAAAGCACTAAATGGTTTAGCTCGCGCAGTACTTGAGCGAGCTCTTAACGCATTAGTCTTCACTTCACAATAACTTTATTTTAGAGCTGCTGTAAAGCCAAAAACATTCTCTGTTACTTTAATTTCCTATTATCACTGTAAAGCTGCTTTGAAACAGTCTATATTGTGAAAAAGCGCTGTATAAATGAAGGTGACTTGACTTGACTTGACTTTCTCGGCCGAAGAGAAATTAAGGTTTTGGAGGAAAACTTTCCAGGATTTTTCTCCATCATTAGATGGAGCATCACTGTGCAAGTGAATGGTGCTCAACATAGTCTATATTTGACAGCCCAAAATCCATATTTAGGCAGATGCAAAGGCTCCACACGACACCAGCCGACAAATAAGGGGTCTTCTCTAGTGTAACCATCAGTCATTTGCTGTAAATTATCAGGACATTTTCAATTTTGGGTGAACAATTCCTTCAAATTGCGCATAATAACTTTTTTATTTATTCAATTTATTCAAACATAAATAATTAACATGTTAAGTAAATAAGCTCCTCTCTTGAGTTATTTTTTCAGCTAATTAACAAACATTGACCATTGAACAACTTTAACAGGCTGTTTGATTTGTTTTTCTGTGGTTATTGGATTGCATTTATTTGGCCTCAGAAAGACTCATTAAAATTAGCACATTATAATTTGGAAGAATCATTCATTAAACCAACAACCAATTCTTTACAATTCCTATCCTGTACGTACTGACCGTGCATAAGTGGCTGTGGATGTTCACTTAAAAAACAAATGTAAAATCAATAGGCTTGTTGCTTTTTTACTCTATTATCGTAGACCTGAAGGAACTCATTGGGTTCAAAGCTGTGATTAACTGTATAGTTTCTCGCTATTGGACGATTTGATGTCTTTTTCTCAGTACTCTTTTAAAGAGGTCATCTTCAGCATTTGTCAGCCCAATGGGAGGCATGTTAATGAATTTTGGAGCGCCGCTGGAGCCCGGCTGTGTGGTTTTGCGGTTCTCTTCCCGTAGCTGTAGAGCAGATATCGATGGATACTGGTGTTGTGTTTCTGAGGAGTCTTCCTGGTATTTTCTGCCCTGGAACTGAGGGAAAAAGCGGCAATCGTATATCTAGAAATGACCAGTATCTATGATATCTTTAGCAATGCCCTGCTGAATTAAGGCAGACATACTACACTGTAAAAAATATAGATTTTTCAATGTGTTGAATAAAATAAAGATTATTGGAGTATTATAAAATAGCATTTCAGTCTTTCTACTTCCAAATTTCATGTTAAATTAAATGTTACTTTCTGTTTCTTTGTAATTATTTGTGAAGTAAATCCTACGCGATCTTTTTTCAGTGTAACTGTAAAAAAACAGCATCACATAATATTAATTTTAACTTTTATTGTAAAAATACTGTCAAATCATGGCAACTCTTGGAATAAGTTTAAGCGTGTTATTGAATATGTCAATGTTAATGTATTTGGTCTTGACGGACTAGATCTGCTACGCTGCTGCTGCAGAACAAGTATGGATTAGAGTGCTGTGCTTATGTAAGATATGCTGCTGCTGCATAAATAGATATACATAAATCCTGTGTCAGATCTAGGCAGGTGGAACTGTGGAGGTGGAGGGGTTCAATCCTGTGTCAGATCTAGGCAGGTGGAGCTGGGGAGGTGGAGGGGTTCAATCCTGTGTCAGATCTAGGCAGGTGGAGCTGGGGAGGTGGAGGGGTTCAATCCTGTATCAGATCTAGGCAGGTGGATGCGGGGGAGGTGGAGGGGTTCAATCCTGTGTCCGATCTAGGCAGGTGGACCTGGGGAGGTGGGAGGCGTTCAATCCTGTATCAGATCTAGGCAGGTGGAGCATGGGGGGGGGTGGAGGGGTTCAATCCTGTGTCAGATTTATGCAGGTAGAGCAGGGGGGGTGGAGGGGTTCAATCCTGTGTCAGATCTAGGCAGGTGGAGCTGGGAAGGTGGAGGCGTTCAATCCTGTGTCAGATTTATGCAGGTGGAGCAGGGGGGGGTGGAGGGGTTCAATCCTGTGTCAGATTTATGCAGGTGGAGCAGGGGGGTGGAGGGGTTCAATCCTGTGTCAGATTTATGCAGGTGGAGCAGGGGGGTGGAGGGGTTCAATCCTGTGTCAGATTTATGCAGGTGGAGCAGGGGAGGTGGAGGGGTTCAATCCTGTGTCAGATCTAGGCAGGTGGAGCAGGGGGGGTGGAGGGGGTTCAATCCTGTGTCAGATCTAGGCAGGTGGAGCAGGGGGGGTGGAGGGGTTCAATCCTGTGTCAGATTTATGCAGGTGGAGCAGGGGGGGTGAGGGGTTCAATCCTGTGTCAGATTTATGCAGGTGGAGCAGGGGGGGTGGAGGGGTTCAATCCTGTGTCAGATCTAGGCAGGTGGAGCTGGGAAGGTGGAGGCGTTCAATCCTGTGTCAGATTTATGCAGGTGGAGCTGGGGAGGTGGAGGGGTTCAATCCTGTGTTAGATCTAGGCAGGTGGAGCTGGGGAGGTGGAGGGGTTCAATCCTGTGTCAGATCTAGGCAGGTGGAGCATGGGGGGGGGGGTGGAGGGGTTCAATCCTGTGTCAGATTTATGCAGGTGGAGCAGGGGGGGTGGAGGGGTTCAATCCTGTGTCAGATCTAGGCAGGTGGAGCTGGGAAGGTGGAGGCGTTCAATCCTGTGTCAGATTTATGCAGGTGGAGCAGGGGGGGTGGAGGGGTTCAATCCTGTGTCAGATTTATGCAGGTGGAGCAGGGGGGGTGGAGGGGTCAATCCTGTGTCAGATTTATGCAGGTGGAGCAGGGGGGGTGGAGGGGTTCAATCCTGTGTCAGATCTAGGCAGGTGGAGCAGGGGGGGTGGAGGGGTTCAATCCTGTGTCAGATTTATGCAGGTGGAGCAGGGGAGGTGAAGGGGTTCAATCCTGTGTCAGATCTAGGCAGGTGGAGCAGGGGGGGTGGAGGGGTTCAATCCTGTGTCAGATCTAGGCAGGTGGAGCAGGGGGGGTGGAGGGGTTCAATCCTGTGTCAGATTTATGCAGGTGGAGCAGGGGGGGGTGGAGGGGTTCAATCCTGTGTCAGATTTATGCAGGTGGAGCAGGGGGGTGGAGGGGTTCAATTCTGTGTCAGATCTAGGCAGGTGGAGCTGGGAAGGTGGAGGCGTTCAATCCTGTGTCAGATTTATGCAGGGGAGCTGGGGAGGTGGAGGGGTTCAATCCTGTGTTAGATCTAGGCAGGTGGAGCTGGGGAGGTGGAGGGGTTCAATCCTGTGTCAGATCTAGGCAGGTGGAACTGAAAGGTGGAGGGGTTCAGTCCTGTATCAGATCTAGGCAGGTGGAGGTGGAGGGGTTCAATCCTGTATCAGATCTAGACAGGTGGAGGTGGAGGTGGAGGGGTTCAATCCTGTGTCAGATCTAGGCAGGTGGAGGTGGAGGTGGAGGGGTTCAATCCTGTGTCAGATCTAGGCAGGTGGAACTGAAAGGTGGAGGGGTTCAGTCCTGTATCAGATCTAGCAGGTGGAGGTGGAGGGGTTCAATCCTGTATCAGATCTAGACAGGTGGAGGTGGAGGTGGAGGGGTTCAGTCCTGTATCAGATCTAGGCAGGTGGAGGTGGAGGTGGAGGTGGAGGGGTTCAATCCTGTATCAGATCTAGACAGGTGGAGGTGGAGGGTTCAATCCTGTGTCAGATCTAGACAGGTGGAGGTGGAGGGGTTCAATCCTGTGTCAGATCTAGACAGGTGGAGGTGGAGGGGTTCAATCCTGTGTCAGATCTAGGCAGGTGGAGCAGGGGGGGTGGAGGGGTTCAAATTCTGTATCAGATCTAGGCAGGTGGAGGTGGAGGGGTTCAATCCTGTATCAGATCTAGGCAGGTGGAGGTGGAGGTGGAGGGGTTCAATCCTGTATCAGATCTAGACAGGTGGAGGTGGAGTGGAGGGGTTCAATCCTGTGTCAGATCTAGGCAGGTGGAACTGAAAGGTGGAGGGGTTCAGTCCTGTATCAGATCTAGGCAGGTGGAGGTGGAGGGGTTCAATCCTGTATCAGATCTAGACAGGTGGAGGTGGAGGTGGAGGGGTTCAGTCCTGTATCAGATTCTAGGCAGGTGGAGGTGGAGGTGGAGGTGGAGGGGTTCAATCCTGTATCAGATCTAGACAGGTGGAGGTGGAGGGGTTCAATCCTGTGTCAGATCTAGACAGGTGGAGGTGGAGGGGTTCTATCCTGTGTCAGATCTAGACAGGTGGAGGTGGAGGGGTTCAATCCTGTGTCAGATCTAGGCAGGTGGAGCAGGGGGGGTGGAGGGGTTCAAATTCTGTATCAGATCTAGGCAGGTGGAGGTGGAGGGGTTCAATCCTGTATCAGATCTAGGCAGGTGGAGGTGGAGGGGTTCAATCCTGTGTCAGATCTAGTCAAGTGGAGGTGGAGGGGTTCAATCCTGTGTCAGATCTAGGCAGGTGGAGGGGTTCAATCCTGTATCAGATCTAGGCAGGTGGAGGTGGAGGGGTTCAATCCTGTGTCAGATCCAGTCAGGTGGAGGTGGAGGGGTTCAATCCTGTGTCAGATCTAGGCAGGTGGAGCTGGGGAGGTGGAGGGGTTCAATCCTGTGTCAGATCTAGTCAGGTGGAGGTGGAGGGGTTCAATCCTGTTTCAGATCTAGTCAGGTGGAGGTGGAGGGGTTCAATCCTGTGTCAGATCTAGGCAGGTGGAGCTGGGGAGGTGGAGGGGTTCAATCCTGTGTCAGATCTAGTCAGGTGGAGGTGGAGGGGTTCAATCCTGTGTCAGATCTAGTCAGGTGGAGCTGGGGAGGTGGAGGGGTTCAATCCTGTGTCAGATCTAGGCAGGTGGAGCTGGGGAGGTGGAGGGGTTCAATCCTGTGTCAGATCTAGCAGGTGGAGCTGGGGAGGTGGAGGGGTTCAATCCTGTGTCAGATCTAGTCAGGTGGAGGTGGAGGGGTTCAATCCTGTGTCAGATCTAGGCAGGTGGAGCTGGGGAGGTGGAGGCGTTCAGAGGAACTCTGATACTGCAGGACTAGCTCACAGCAAACACTGAACCAGACCATTTTAATGGTCAGCAAACAATCTCATTGGCTGCATCCAAAATGGTATTCTTCCCTACTTCATCGTATGTAATCCCATACCAAAAATAGTATGTGATAAAATAAGTATGTCCAAATTCACAGTACTCATAAAAGAGTTGACAAAAAGTAGCCGGATGACCTACTTCTTCTAGTGAGATTCTGAAGTGTGTATATGATGGACACTTTACTATCCCATAAGGCCACAGGAGAGGATTTATGAACGACAGTTAAGCGACGCAGCTGACGCCGGTAGATCACATGATAATGACAACGTGATGGATGTAGTACGTCCAGATTAAAGTATTTACAACTTATGCCATCTTGTAATACCGGAAACATATTTGCATGGTGAATTTCTTGCAACAACAGTTTTTACTGTGAGTTTAAAGGGATATTTCCTAAATGCAGCATGATTCCTGTGCCAAACATAATTAACAAAGAATTCTCCATATTCTGGGTGTGTGTGTGTGGGTGGGTGCCCGGACATTGCTATGTGTTTACTAGATGTTCTGAAAGTTTTAGTGCATTACTGTGGTTTTCTGGGGTATTATTGGTGACATCATACACTTACCAAGGGTGTTCTGGGTGGTTTTATGGCATTGCTAGTACATTGTTGCTATGGTGATCAGGATAATTATGGGAGACCTTGATGATGCCAGCATCAGAACATCAAAGTGTAGATCAATAGTGCAGAATGTGAAAATGAAACCATGAATCAAAAAGATGCATGAAGGCTGTTCGGGGGCAGCAAGTGTGTGTGCATTCGTAGGTCTGGTGTTTCATGTTTGCATGCATGAGTCTGCGGAGCTTGTGGCTCTTGTGGTAAGAATGAACACTGTATGCACTCTCTTCCTCCTATTGTTCTTCCTGTGCATGAAGGCATAGTATGTATATACTCTATAGTTCAAAAGTTTGGCTTTTTTTTAAGAATACTTTTATGCAGCAAGGATGCATTACATTGATCAAAAGTGACAGGACATTCGCACATTCAATACACATTCAAAACCCGGTTACCAGGATTTTCTTCAGCAGGGAAGACATTTCCTTCAGGAAGAAATGACGACTGCATTCATCTCTCCCACCTACTTTCCTTTCCTCTCGTTCCCTCTCTTCCTCTCTTCCTCTATCCGAATCACTCTGGAGGGATAGCACAGGTTTCTCTCTCTGGCTCTACTCCTCCGCAAATGGAAAATTACCCATGGCACTCCAGGGCAGCGCTGAGATTCGAGGCGACCAATAGCAGAGCAGAGAGAACGATGGTCCCGAACCGTGATCATCTGCAGTAAAGTTACAGATAACTCACATGTGGAGTGAAGAAACCCTTTCTGCTCCTGTACGGATCGGCTGATGTACCACGATCCGTTTCATAATTAGCGTTGATTAACTGAAGTGCGAGGAGCAGGATTGATGCTTGCAAACAGCTCTAAAAATACACACTATTGAAAAGATTTTTGATAGTCCTACACTAAATACTAAATTCCTGTTCAAATATAGTCATATGGAAGATAGATGGTGTGTTTTATGAACATACGAGCATTTTTATTAACACTTTTTAGTGTATTTTATCATTCATTATTAAGTCACGCTGTGAGAGAGAGAGTGTGTGTGGGTGTTTGTGTGTGTGGTGTGTGTGTGTGTGTGTGGTGGAGTGTGTGTGTGTGTGGTGTGTGTGTGTGTGTGTGTGTGTGTGTGTGTGTGTGTGTGTCCAGAGCATTTCATTTTCTGTAAGAAGTGTTTCCTCTTCAGGAAAGAGCTTCATGCTGCCACTTCCTGTGACTGTTCAGTCACATCCCAGCCTTTTATTTAGTTCATGTATTTATTCATACACAATAATTAGGTCAGTGATGTAAATGTGTGAGATTTAGCACCTAACAGAAGATTATACTCGTATTCAAGAACAACACGTCTGAACAATAAAACAGAATGCAACCCCCCCCCCCCCACACACACACACACACACACAAACACACACACACACTCCCCCTCGAGGATGCAACATTGCAAGGTTTTTTTTATTCCTCCACGTTTCTAAGCGTTCTGCCACAAAAAAATAATATAAAATCGAGCTACAAAGAATGTAGGCACATTTCCGAGAGGTTTTTTAAAGAAGTCTCTTCTGCTCACCAAGACTGAATTTATTTGATCAAAAATACAGTAAAAACTTAATACTGTGAAATATTATTACAGTTTAAAGTAACTGTTTCCTATATGAATATACAGTATGTTAAAATGTAATTTATTTCTTTGATCAAAGCTAAATTTTCAGCATCTTTACTCCAGTCTTCAGTGTCACATGATCCTTCATAAATCAGTATAATATGATGATTAGGTGTATTTAGTGTATGTATATATTATTTTTCTATCCGTTGATTGTTTGTTCCCTGTTCTCGTTTGCCTGTGTTCCTAGTTAAAGCTAGGGTTTGGCAATCCTGTTCAGAAACATTTTTTTTATACTGGGTGAAATGGTCCTTCCATTCTGATAGTAGTCAATACATTATGTGTCAGAAAAAGGAATGAAACAATTCGGACCTCTGTAGCAGCTGTAGGACAGTAAAAACTCTGACCAATCACTGCCATTCGGTGCGAATGTAAAGAACCAATCAGATGCCTTCATGTCTCGTGCCCGAGCAACCACTGCGTGCACAGCAGTGATGCGCATGCGCGGGTCAATGTATAAACAACCCGCACCCGACGACGTTTTCAACTAACCCGCCCGCAACTCGGACCGCAAAAAAAAAAGAAAGAAAATATTGTACCCGACCCGCGTTTTTTAAAGTAGCTATAGTAAATGCTCATCGCGTCATGGGCCATAGACGGAGGAACTAGGGGGTGCGCATTTTTCTGAATGCTGTATGATATAGCCTAGTGTTTTGTAATAAAGGCCTTGATTTATTCATTTATTTCGTTTCATTTTCTTAACAATTAAGATGCTGCATGTGTTTATCCAGTCTAATCGAAGTGTGCGTCTCTCCCCCGACTTTCCCAAAAAAAATCCCAATGCTAACAGTAGCTTCTCTGTCGGTGTAAGCCAGTTGCGTTACAGGTCGTAGGTACATGCAGCTGACTCCAAATGTGGATGCGCGTTCATGTTTGTGGGGGGGCGTAGCTTTGGACGGAGCGCTGACAGGAGGGGGCGGAGCTTAGAAGAGGTGCCACTTTCAAATCTGGCTAGCTCTCCAACATTACCTACCCTAGCTTTAATCTCCAAGGTTGTTAATTTAGGACCACTGTTCTGTTTTCCCTTGAAGCACCCTTGTATATATATGCCTTCAGTTCGTTCAGTTCTTGGTCCGGTATAGTTGCATTTATTGGTACGTGGTTGTGATTTATGTTTACTCCCTGTGATTCTCCTTGTTATCATGCGCTTCATTAAACCTGACAGAATACTGGACCAAAGAAAGTGAAAATATGTACTTGCCGGCCGTCCCTTGAGCAACAATCTCTCGAGGACCTCACCAGAGGACATTAACAACTGGCTAACAAACTTCCCAGGTCAGTCCTTGTGAGTCTTCTGGGGACAGTTTGTGTATTGGGTCTCCATTCACCATCTGCCCTGCTGAGGAGGACATCACCAGCCCCACTCCAGACCCAGAGCCCAGCCCACGCCTCTCACGGACAAGACACCAGAGCCCATCGCAATGAGCCTGCCGAGATGAAAGAGCCAGTAAAGAGGACTGAGCCAGTCATCGCACTGGAGAATCAGTCAATAATTAAGTCTGACCAGGTGTGGGAACCGGTTACATCGCCGGTGCCCGTGGGGCTGCTCATGGAGTTCATGGGGGTGGAAGAAAGCCCTGCCCACCCTCCTGCCATTGAGGGCGAGCTGGCCTCTGCAAATTTGGATTTGAAAGTGGATATTGCCATGAAACTCTAAGCTCAAAGTTTCCTGTGTCTCCAGAGATCCCACCCAGCCTCTTCCTCCAAAGCTAGCCAGTCCTTTGGCCCCACCTCCGCTGGTTCCCTTAAGCTCCTTGTCTCCTGCTTTGTTTGATCCACTATGCTGCGTATGCCTTGGATCTTCCAGTCACCAGCTCTACCCTGGCAAGAGGATCCCCTGGCTCCGCCCCCAGCCGCCGAGCTCATCACTCCACTTCGGATTGTCAACCAGCCGGCTCCACCTTGGCTCCTCCCTCACTTGGCTCCACCTGGGACCATCGTCCTTACGGCTCCACCGGGCTCCCTTGTCCCTCCGGCTTTGCCTTGGTTAGATGTTTATTTGCCTGCATCACAGACATCCAGGCATTCATCTGCACTTCATCCCTCCACCCCTTGTGCTCCCTCCGGCTCCGCCTTGGTCCTCAGTCCACTGGCTCCGCCTCAGTGTTCTGGCACCCTGGCTCCACCTCGGACGCTCGTTGCTGTGGCTCTGCCTCGTCTCCTGATTCTTCGGTGTCGTTCGGTCTCATTGGCTCTTCGGCTCCACCTGGGTCTCCACCTCCATCGGCTCCATCTGCCGTCCCCCCTGGGTCCGCCTGCCAAGTCTCCACCATGGCTCCTCCCTCCCGCGACTCCACCGGGCCTCCGTCCTGGCTGTACTCTGGGTCTCCGTCTGGGCTCCTCCAGATTCCCCACCCTCCCTCCTCAGTTGGATTGTTTCAAAACGACCCCTGGATATCCACTTTGGATAACGTCAGTCGTCAGGGTTCGTTTGTGAGAGAGAAAAAGAATAGCTGTACACAGCACTTTTGTGCATGGTGTAATTATTTACAGTACCGAAATACAATATATATATACAGTTTATACACTAGAACCCCTGAAAACGTGTCAAAGAAACAAATGAGGACACAAATTGTAGAATGACATGGGTATTACACTGGTATCACAACGTAAGCGTGGTTTATGAGGACATTTCCTGAGCCACCGCAATTAAAATGGCTTAAAAACATACTAAACATGTTTTATTAAAGATGTTTAAATGCAGAACGTTTTCTTTATGGGTAGGGTTAGTGTTAGGGGACAGAATATACCAGTTTATAAAAACCATTATGTCTATGGAATGTCCTCATAATGAACGGTGCACCAACATGAGAGTGTATGTGTGTGTGTGTGTATCCGCACGCAACAGAGATCAAGACAGAGCAATGCTTCAGATACCGTCAGACAGACACATGAGATGAGTCAACACCATCTGTGTCACAACACACAAATATATGTGTGTGGAGAGAGAAAGAGCCATACACACACATACTGTCATTCAGCATCTCAGACTAAAGAGCAATTCAATGAAAGAGGAAGCTGTATGGATTTGGGATTTCGTGTCATCTGGGACTGGGATAAACACACAGAGATTAGAGTATGTGAGAGCAGACATTCAACCCGTGCCATTGTTCTGAGCAAGTGGGGTGTAAGTGATGTGCATTAAACACATGCACACACACACAATGCAGTTGATCAATACGAGATTAACAGGACTGTTTTTCCTGCATTTTTGTCCCCCCTTGTTCATTCCAGGATGTTCCTCTAATGACCATTATGAATATATTTAAAAATAGCGTGACATGGCTGTAATTTGCATCTGCAGTGTGTTGGAGAGAGTTTAACTGCATGGTTGACATGGTTTACGCTGATTCCACATGGTTTTAGTATCAGGTGTGTCTCTCAACAGGTGACGGGACTGAATTCATTTTATTTTAGCATCTAGTTAGAATTCACTGAGTGCAAATACCATATTTTCATAACAAAATATTCTATTTACACTGTAAAAATAGCAGTATTTTCTTTGCAATAAGTGCAAATAGTAGTTAGATGCTTTTTGTACTTGTAGTTATAAGTAGTGGCAGATACTATTTGCAGGTATGCAGTAATAACATAGTGTAAATGATAATATTTATTAATATTATTAAATGGATGCCGCGTTATTGGGACAATAAAGCCCTCCCTACACCTACCTCCTAACCGATAAAAACTTGATTATTAAACACACTTTATTTCAACTTTTCGAATATTTTTTCTTTTTTATTATTGAAAATTAATGCCTTTCCGATCTGATATGTGATGGGAAAGGGGTATAGAGAGAGTTCGGCACAAGGCGGATTAGAACTCAGGTTGTTTCGTGTCAAAACGTTCTGTCACTCACGCCGTACCGCTACACCATAGAGAGCCTAAGCCCCGCCCCTCCGCTTCCGGCTCATGGGACCTTATTTCGGAAAAATATTGTATGGTAGTCAATGGCGAGAGACAACTTATCTTTTAATTCCGTCTGAACTGAGCCCTGAATTACATATATGATGTTTGTCAATTTAAAAGATAATTATGAAAGTCAAGAAAGTCGCAGTTTGTCATAAAACAGATGAACTACATCTTCTACATCAACTACATCATCTGAAGTCTTCAATGAACTACATCTCTCGTCTCGCACTATACGTCACCGTTGCTCGTGTGTGCAGTCTGGTACAACACACTCCGGCATCACGTTACGATTATAACGTAAGACTATAGAAAACATGACAGACGTTAGCTTCAGTAAAGTTAGCTTCAGTAAAGTTAGCTTCAGTAAAGTTAGCTTGAGTAAAGTTAGCTTCAGTAAAGTTAGCAGCTTCAGTAAAGTTAGCAGCTTCAGTAAAGTTAGCTTCTGTAAAGTTAGCTTCAGTAAAGTTAGCTTCAGTAAAGTTAGCTTCAGTAAAGTTGGCTTCAGTAAAGTTAGCTTCAGTAAAGTTAGCTTCAGTAAAGTTAGCTTCAGTAAAGTTAGCTTCAGTAAAGTTAGCTTCAGTAGAGTTAGCTTCTGTAAAGTTAGCTTCAGTAAAGTTAGCTTCAGTAAAGTTGGCTTCAGTAAAGTTAGCTTCAGTAAAGTTAGCTTCTGTAAAGTTAGCTTCTGTAAAGTTAGCTTCAGTAAAGTTAGCTTCAGTAAAGTTAGCTTCAGTAAAGTTAGCTTCAGTAAAGTTAGCTTCAGTAGAGTTAGCTTCAGTAAGTTAGCTTCAGTAAAGTTAGCTTCATTCATTGAGAGAAAAGGTATGACGTCACATGTGTGCCTTTTGGGTGTGTAGTCTTTGTAATGACGTATTTTCACAGTCTTATACCTCAACAGTTTTACATCAAACTGCGACTTTCTTAACTTTAAAATGTATCTTTTAATTGACAAGCATCATATGTGTAATTCAGGGCACAATTCAAACTAGATCAACATATTTGTTGTCTCTCGCCATTGACTACCATACAATATTTTCCGAAATAAGGTCCCATGGTGGTGCACCGGAAGGGGAGGGGCTTTAGGCTCGCTATTGCTATTGTTGACAATCCAGCGACATCCAAGATCGGGTCCTGCCCAATCAGACGTCAGTGGGCGGAGTTAGTGTAAACGGCCTCTGCCAACATGGCGGGCTATTTGCACTTATTGTAAATAGACACTCTGAGAAACAAAACAAGTCCAAGTGCAATATTTGTACAAAAAGTATTTTTTAATCATTTCAACCAAGAATCAATGCTTTGAAGCAAACAGTTTGAAATGATTCACAGAAATGAATTCAGCTTACTCTAAATAGTGTAGTCAATAGTGTAGCGTTGTATGAAGCACAGCTCACACTAAAGTCACTTTCACACCTCACAGCGTTCTGTTGGTGAACGTGCCGGATCCATGTGACCAACTTTAACCCGTTGAGAAATCTGTGTAATGAAATCTTTCACCCTGACGTGAAAATCTAAGCCAATGAAATTCGCCGAACAACAGAACATGCTATTTTTACTTTTAAAATGCTCTCGTATTTGCAATATATGAAAGAAAGAAGAGTATTGACATACTCTTTATCCACTTAATAGTCTTGGACTGATATATGTGAATACTGAACATTTATAATTTATAGTATATTTGTGGGTCCTTTTGTGATTCATTTGATATGTGCAATGTCCAATTTTAAAGTCACCATGTAACCAAAATTGACAATTCCTTTTTTTATGGATTATTGGAGTATTTATTAAAAGATTTATCGGTGCACATTATTTTTTTTTAATTGATGTTCCTCGTAATCTTGAATCAGAGTAACTTCCTTAACTCTTGCAGCAGGGAGGGGAAGCTCTCCTCTTCTCTGATGACGAGGGCGGAGCTATAACCTGTCAATCACATGAGATCCACCAATAGCAAACCACAACCATCCAATTAATTCCCCACAGACACAATCAAGCCCCGCCCACATTTGTTCTTGTTCATAAGGCCGTTTCATTCAGATATACGGCACAATAGGGAAGAAAAGACGAGCGCAACTTCAGTTTCATGCTGACTTTAAATCCATTTAACACCAAAAGCACTGGTCACTTGCAGCTGGTTAACTTTTCTGTGATTTAGTTGAAGTTCATGATGGATTTGATGTATAATTGCGAACAGCCTTAGTTTTGTTCATAATTTCTTCCGAGATATTTTAGGTCAACACGATATATTTGGAAACTATGTTTTGTTGATATGGTTTGCTTCTTTTCCCATGCACCGCACACACAGGCAAGAGAACGAGTTGCTTCCGGTTTGAGTCAGATCCCGCCGGCTGCAGGGTGTGTCCCGTGAGTCAGCGGAGAGAGGGGCACAAACTTGCCCTCGAAGTGATCGCAAAATAATGCTGCAGTCTGCCGAGTCGACCGGTGTGTGTGTGTGTGTGTGCGCTTCAGAAAAGTAGAGCAGGGCAGTCGGCCTCTTCTGTTGTGCTGGTGACGCAGTGCGTTTGCATATCGCTGTGTGTGTGTGTGATGCTAATAAGATGCTTGAAACGCGTCCTCATCGTATGGTGATGAAATATACCGTACTGGAAGAGCAATGTGGCATTTGTCTTGCAAATCTTGCAGTTTTTCATAAAAATGTTAGAGCCTGACCTCTCAATGAGCGGGGGGGGGGGGGGGGGGGGGTTCAAGATGGTGTCCATTATGCAAACGCTGCCGGTTGTTGTTCATTATTCTTGAGATGCTGCAGTCGAGAGACAAACACGAGGCTTTGATCTGGACCTCTCATAGGAGAACAGAAGAGGTTAACGTGCTTCACAAGCAGGATCTATGGTAATTCGTGTAATAATAGAGAGAGAAAAAAACTCATTTACACACCATCGTGTTGATCCAAAATTCGTATTCATTGTGGAATACTAAATAAATAATTTCCTGGCCACTCTTTTCCATATACAGGCCCCGATATATATATGCGAAATCGAAGAACAAACTGGTGTGACGTAATTTTGACCAAAATCAGGCCAAATCGAAGCTGGTTCGGAGTTTGTTCATTCGTTCGTCACCCCAGTATACAACACGTTGGACAATGAAAGATGTTAAACATTAAACATTTCAGATTTTTTGTATTCACAGTGCAATGGAAAAGAAATTAGCATATTGATGCCATGTGGATGTTGAAAAAAACTAATTTGTTCAAATTAAGTTTATCATACCAAACATTCATCTTGGTGTGAACAGGCTCTTAAATTATAAAATGTCAATTTTGTCATTTAATGAAAAAAAAAGCACTATTAAGTATCATAAAATTAATTCACTATATTCCAGGTCGTATGAAGACTTTCAAGGCATGCTTTGTTTTTTATATTTCAGTTTTTATATTCCAGTGCGAGGTTACAACGAATCTCTTAAATTGCATTTTGTTGTGGCTGGCTGTGTCGTTTTATTATTAGAATATAAACAACAGAAATTGAGTTGGGTTTGTCTGTGAATAAGATGATTTAGTAATGTATTAGGTTCTAACGGAGATCATTGATTGGCCCCGGTCATTATGGGTGTTGGTCTCGTGTGCTTCTGTCCTGCTAATGTGATTTCCTTTAGTGGTCTACACACAGCCCGAGGCTGCGCTGAACATCACTGTAGATTAGAGCCATTCACTCATTTTGGGAAAAGACACTGACCTTGAGTTGCTGTTTGAAGGTCAGTTCTGGTGTCACAGTGTTCAGGAGTGTTCATTACAGAGATATGAGCCACAAAACCAAACCAGCCAGCAACGAGGAGAATCACAACATTACAAACTATGATTTGAAGACAAAGGTACAAGACAGCTTTAGTGAGGGAATGAACTACGCTCCCATGTTGCATCGTGACTGATAGGATATATTTTCAAAGATAGAAATTATGGATAAATATAAACAAATCTATTGATTTGAAGAAACAACATATTATGTTTGGTACAAAAGTGGATATTAACGTGATTTGCTTGTTTGGTTTTCCTGATTGGTGGAGGCTGTTTTGCAGAATTATGGGTAATGTAGTTTTTCACCAGGAATTACACTGTTAAACATGACTATTTAAAAATAAATGAGTTGAAATAATAAGGGCTGATGGTGTCCACCATTGATGAATCTCGTAGTTTACATTAGATCTGTCTTAAAGTAAGTTCTAGTAAAAAAATCGATTTTCCTATATGGAGAAAATTAATGGGATTAATTATTTAACATATATATATATAAAAAATTATTTAATTTAATTAAACCAAGTAAACCAATCACAACAGACTGGGTGATCTGACCAATCAGAGCAGAGTAGACCAATCACAACAGACTGGGCCATCTGACCAATCAGAGCAGAGTAGACCAATCACAACAGACTGGGCCATCTGACCAATCAGAGCAAAGTAGACCAATCACAACAGACTGGGCCATCTGATAAATCAGAGCAGAGTAGACCAATCACAACAGACTGGGTCATCTGACCAATCAGAGCAGAGTAGACCAATCACAACAGACTGGGCCATCTGACCAATCAGAGCAGAGTAGACCAATCACAACAGACTGGGCCATCTGACCAATCAGAGCAGAGTAGACCAATCACAACAGACTGGGCCATCTGACCAATCAGAGCAGAGTAGACCAATCACAACAGACTGGGCCATCTGACCAATCAGAGCAGACCAATCACAACAGACTGGGTCATCTGACCAATCAGAGCAGAGTAGACCAATCACAACAGACTGGGCCATCTGACCAATCAGAGCAGAGTAGACCAATCACAACAGACTGGGCCATCTGACCAATCAGAGCAGAGTAGACCAATCACAACAGACTGGGCCATCTGACCAATCAGAGCAGAGTAGACCAATCACAACAGACTGCGCCATCTGACCAATCAGAGCAGGCTCTCTGAAAAGAGAGGTTTAGAGAAACCAAATCCTTTTTGGGTACCATTTTATACTGCATTGCATTATGCAATTTTGACTTGCCATGAATATTTTATTTTAGTTTATAATATTTTTACATTTTGCTAACATTACTTGGTTGCTTTAGCAGTTTCTATGAGTTTATGAACAATTTACACAGAAAAAAATAATTAGCTCATGCTTCATAAATGAGGCTCTTCGTCTTTTAAAATAATACCTTGCGCCTGCAATACATTCTGTATAACCTCCAGCCCACACTTTGCGATTACATAATTCATATCCTGTGGCATAACGCGCACAAACAGAGGAACAAGGTGTTTTTGACGGCAGATATAGATTTGTGTCTGTAGTCGTGAATGCATGTCGATCTGTGTTTTCACATGCGTGACCTCATGGTGTGCCGAGATTACGCTCATAATCAGGGTCTTAAACACACACACACACACACACACACACACACACACACACACACACACACACACACACAGAATAATACTGTTTTAAGACGGGCTATTTATCATGACGGATTTACAATCACAACAAACTCCACGTCTGACACGCACAATCCTCTGTTGACTGAGGAACACACACCGTGTGTTATAATAACACTCTCCTGACGGGAGGCAGTGTGTGGTGCCGCGGTCACACCGGCTCCGGTAAGCTTCTTACCGTCGGGGAATCATCATCATCATCAACCTGTGTCTGTTCATGCCAAGAGTCTGAGTGCAGATTAGCTCATCCCCCCCGAACAGTTCTCCACGACCCGGAGCGCGTGACCTCGAGATTACTCTTTCACTTACAGAGTATATACCATAGAAGATATGTGACCCTGGACCACAAAACCAGTCACATGGGTCAATTGAGACGTGTATATAATCTGAAAGCTGAATAAATAATCTTTCCATTGATGTGTGGTTTGTTAGGATAGGACAATATTTGAGATACAAAAAAATGGAAACATTGAGAAAATCTCCTTTAAAGTTGTGCATTTATGTTCACGATTGTGCTGCATTCACTCACAAAAATACATGTTTTATATATTTACGGTAGGACATTTACTAAATATCTTCATGGAACATGATCTTAATATCCTAATGATTTTTTGCATAAAAGAAAATCTATAATTTTGACCCATACACTGTATAGTTGGCTATTGCCACAGATATACCCGTGCGTCATGTGACTGGTTTTGTGGTCCAGGGTCACATGGTGCATAAAGAAATGTAAGTTTGTTTTTCGGTCCGTTGAAGTTTCTGCATTTTTGACAATTAACCTTTTTTTTCTCTCTCTAAAATTCCCA
>JARPMJ010007019.1:0-46949 GCA_033366665.1 Phoxinus dragarum
CCTCAGCAAACTCAAGAGGGGGAAAATAAGGGCACACAAGGAAGTAATAAATAAAAAAATCCTCAAATTTACTATGCTCTGTCTATTGTTCTTGTGTCTTGAAATGCAATGCAAAATGAACAATTTAAATTATTTTAATACAAGTGTATTCAGTTTGCTCAACTATCATGACAATACCACAATTTAAAAAAAAAAAAAGAGAAAAAAAAATCCTACAAATGGACTTGTTCTGTTTTTGTCATTCTTAAAGGTTTAAAAATGGGGTTTTCACAGTGAAGCCAAGAACCTTTCAGGTCTAAAAATAACCATTTTTCTTCCATTTTAAAAATCTAAGATTTATTTTCTACTATAAAGAACCTTTTATGGAATGGACTGTTTCCATGACTGTTAAAGGGTCTTCATGTAACGGTCAATGCCGTCAATAAAGGACATTTTTAAGAGTCTGGTTAAATACAGATATTAGTTTTTCCATTAAATGTCTTCTGGTTTTCTTTTATAGAATTGAATAAAACAAGAGGCTCATTCTTATTGTCAAAAGAAGCTTCCCAACAATCAACCAGCACGACAGAAAGATTATGAAAGCTCAGGCCCCGGGGATCTGACACCAAAAACACTCAGAAACCCTCTGCCCTCAACTGTGGGATCTGAACTGGTTGATGTTCCTCCCTCACGTGAGGACGAAAGGCAAGACCACAGAGAACACAACCACTGCACACTTACAATACGGACCCACACCAAAGTCACCATCACATCCTCTAGAATCGGCCACTGTGGTTGTCCACACTGGGAGAAGCACCTTTAATTAAAAAAGCAGTAATACTCTAGATAAATAGAGCCCACTGAAGCTAAGCAGGGCTGAGCCTGGTTAGTACCTGGATGGGAGACCTTCTGGGAAATCCAGGTTGCTGCTGGAAGAGGTGTTAGTGAGGCCAGTAGGGGTCTGTGTGGGTCCTAACGCCCCAGTATAGTGACGGGACACTATACTGCCAAAGAGCGCCATCCTTCGGATGAGACGTTAAACCGAGGTCCTGACTCTCAGTGGTCATTAAAAATCCCAGGATGTCCTTCGATAAAGAGTAGGAGTGTTACCCCGGCATCCTGGCCAAATTATGCCCAGTGGCCTCTGTCCATCATGGCCTCCTAATCATCCCCATACACTGATTGGCTGGTGTGTGGTGGGCGTTCTGGTGCAATATGGCTGCCGTCACATCATCCAAGTGGAGCTGCACATTGGTGGTCGTTGAGGAGATTCCCCCCCTTCTTTAAAAAGCACTTTGAGGTCTCAGAAAAAGCGCTATATAAATGTAACAATTATTATTATTATAAATAAATCTGATAGTCTTGCATGCAGCACAACTCCTGTTGGAAAAGTCAATGTGGTGATACCTCGGCTTGATACCACTATGAATCCATGGACCATTCATCTTGAGAACCACCTAGTAATGACTGAGCCAATCTCAATACTCAACTATGCTCCCCCATAGTATTTTAATTCTTAAAAAAGGCCTAGAAAAACACCCCCGAGTATGTGCCAAGCCCAAGGCAAAACAGAATGAAACTGAAATTAGAGAATGAAACAAACATAAGCACATCCTGAAGGGCGTACAGCAAACACAACAGCCTCTTGATGTTGGTTGTCTAGTCTGAACATGAATCAAACACCGTACAGCGTCCATTGCAAATAGGGCTGGGCAAAAAAATCGATTTTTTTAAATTGTGGTCGATTCAAAATCGATTCTCAAAGGCCAAAAATCGATTTTGCCAGTATTAGTTGTCCTACATTGTTCTAGGCTTGCAGCCTCCATTTTACAGATAATGCTGTGAGATTTGATGTTAGTTTTATCTTAAACATAAAATAACCTGATCCTGATTGATCAAGGCATGCGACTGTTCTGACTTGTCTAATTTTCAGCATAAATTTTTCATCTTGCATCAAAATCCTGTCTATTCATTGTATGCATTTGAAGTTGGGTTTTAATGTACCCAAGAGTAACTAAAATAAAAAAAAAGTTGAATATACAGGTTTGTGGCTCTATTTCTTTTTATTAATTAACCACTCGTAAACTTGTTCACCGTTTAAAAATAAATAAAAAAAAGGATTTGTATTAAATCTATATTCATTGAGTCGAATCAGGAATCGAATTTAGAATCGAAATTGAATCGAGAATCGAATCGAATTCAGAGGTTGCAAATCGAATTGGAACATCTGAATCGATACCCAGCCTTAATTGCAAACGGTGATTTCCTTCTGAGATTGTTCAGACAATATATTTTTGATTTAGACGACCTACTTACCTCTTATTTATTTAACATAATTCACAGTGGTTCCTGCATCTAACTAGCACAATATAAATGATAACATGCTACTCATACAGTACTTCAGAAGACATTTTATAAAAGGAGTCACAAAAAAAACATTTTATTTATCAGAATTGTCAATGCCTCGTGACAATTTAGGCGAAGGATCATCCCATTACAGGACAAAAAAAACAAAAAACATTACCAATTACAAAACATCTGCAAACTTTAACTGCAATCATCACGCTGTTGCTAGGATACAAGGCAAGGGCAAAAGAGTATAATAATTCAATGAACACTCCTAGGGCAACAATGATTAAGCACTGAAGTTTAGCTGCTGCTGACAACATCCATCTCAAGCATGCCGGCCAGACCCACTTCTCTTCACAAACTCACTCTTGATAAAAACCCATCAAACCTTGCTGAGAGGAACAACATGTGAATATTCAAAACAGGACAGATTAAATGTTTATTTCCCCAAATCAAAAAGTCAAGTCAGTAGATAAGAAATGCAAAGATGACACACCCACCAGACAATCATACAGAGAGATCCGGACACCGGTAGATATTGAAGTGTAGGTCAAAGCGTTCTGGACTCATCCTCTGAGAGTCGTCATTAGCGGCTGTGTCATCCGGTGTCTGAACTGAGTACAGATGTAGGGCTACTGTACAATGTTTTTTTTTGAATAAACAAACGTGAACCTTTATGTATACATGTGTCTAAATGCTGCCAGATCCACACTACACAATCATTTCCAGCTGCCTTGCATACTCGATGACCTGTTGGGCCAGTTCTGTGGAGGGGATGTTCACTTCCTCGGTCTTTTGGTGCTGGGTACTGAATGAGTAGTATCCATCAGGACTCTGGGTCCATCCTCTCTGCAGAGCACAAAAAGCATATTAATATCTATTCATCAAATAACTTCAAATTAAACATGTGTGAAGTATGTGTGATATTGATTAATCACCTGATCGCGGTTATTTGATTAATATGCAATTACTGCAATAACTATGCAGTTAGGTTTCACAAATGAATTTAAATGAAAGTGCTTAACATTTTTTTCCATTATATGCGTGATAGTGGAGTCAAGCCCCATTCGCACCGCTAGCGACAAAGCAACGAGCAACACCGCTGGCGACAGTAGCCGCGTTTCCATTACCCTTCAAATTGCACAAATTGAAATTGCGAATTGAAAATACGCTCAATGGAAACACGTCAATTTCGCAAAAACTCCCATTTATCACCAAAAATTTACACGCTCGCATGATGTGGTTTTTCAGGCAATTAGAAAAAGAAATATTTCGCAAAACTGCAATGAAAATGCGCATTTACAGTCAGCCTGACGTAAAAGGTGCGGTGTGTTTGGACAGAATACGAGACAGAGTTGTTTATTAAATTCATAAAAGACAAAAGAATTACAGGAATACTGAATTCTAAACCTCAAAGAAATGCCACAATCAAGACCTCGGAGCAGAAATGAGTGAGAAACACTTCATATGTGCCGCTCACAGTATAAGGGTCTTTTCCTTGCCATTAATGCTTGGATAACACGTCTCCTTCCCTTAATAATAATAATGGCCAGTGCGGTGGCTGTGATATATATAAACTTATTAACGTCCATTGCCAAGATTTTTTAAATTACTTATCGCAAGAGGAAAAAATGACGTTTTAGTCGCATAACATCGGTTAATGGAAACGCCGTCATTTCGCAATATCTTTTTATCAATATTTAGGGGGGAAATCGCAAGTTTTGTGCAAATCAGTATTGGAAACGCGGTCAGTGACCGTTGGCGACAGAATGTAGGCGTTTTAAGCGACGGGAGTCAGTTTGACAGTTTGGGGAGACACTATTACGAGGGAGGAAACGATTTGTCGTGACACAGGAAAGACATCACAGTTCTGGAGCGATTTCACTGTTTTATATGATTTGACTGTAACCACATACATTGATATAATAAAATGATGCTTGGAAAAGAATCACACTATACAAATGAACAGTTTAGCACTGCTGCAGTTCATTTTACAGATTCTCCTGCATTCTGTTGATTATTAGGGACAAGAAAATGTATTACTTTTATGATTAGTCATTTTGAAGAGTATGAGCTATTTTAATATGAATTCGTCGTTTGATCGATCATTAATAAAGTTAATGACTACTTAATGCACTGAGCACCGCTGGAACACTATTTTAAGTCTAATTCCTAGTCAAATAATGACATTTTATATTTAAAAAAACTAAAAAGTGGTTCACTGGCAGTGTGAACGGGGAACATAATCCAAGGAGTAAAGAATAAATAATATAAAACAAACTGTTATAAAGTACACAAGTTATGTCCTCCTACACAACAAATAAGGGATTGTGGGTCTATTGTATTATATTAGAAATAATTGATAGATAAAAGTTAAATATGAATTTTCAAAGCATTAAAGTAAATAATATGGGCCTGTTTTATAATAATTTTAATTATTATATTACATAAAATTCCAAGTAAAATATAAAGCATTAGACTTGTGGTGTGTTCACACTTGTAGTTCGAATTCGCTTGGTCCAGACCAAAAAACCCCCAAAACATTTAGTCCTGGTCAAATTAGTGTTCACATTGGCATTTTTAAACATCGAACTTAAAGATACTAAACCTAAAGGCATAGGGTTATAACTTCTATTCATAACCTGATTGGTCGGCTTTTATTACGTATATTTTGTGACGGAATTTCCAAACATCCAAAACAATGCTGTGTTCAGGGCTACTGACGCCTGAACCGAACTGTGATGGGCAACATCGCCACTATGACGAGAAAAAACAGGTGTGCTTGAGCTTTCTGTCCTTTTTAGGGTCGCATCTTGTGACATGTCCTGTTTATGATTGGTTTACAGGTCCGTGATTCGTTAGTTAGTTTGGAAGCAGACCGAGACACATCTTTTCAGGGTCTCAGTCCGCTTGTTTGGTGCACACCAGGGTTCAGACGTTCAAATGGACCGCACTAACAGAGCGATCACACCATAGTTTGATTTAATCAAACCAAACATGCCAAGTGTCAACACACTCTTAATGTAAGTGACAAACCAAACAGATTTAAATCATTAATTGCAATTATTTGTATGACAATTAATTCTAAGCACAAAATTCATGCTCGTGACATGCCAATATTTGCCAAACACATTGAACACTTACTTTCTTCGCATATTCAGTCATCTTTTTTGGAGAGGAAAAGAAAAGCACCCGCGTGGCCTCATTGAACTGAATCTGCTCATATGCTTTCTCTATACAACCTGCAATCTCATCTCTACAAACAAAACACAACATATTTAAATGACCAAACAATCCAAAACATGGTTCATCACCTACACTTAGCCATTAAGACTAAGAATAGCCCTACCGAATGGTATCAAGAAGAATGTCAATGAAGAAGGTGTAGCTCTCAGCAGGGATGTTTCCTTTGGCAAGGAAGACCTTGTTGTAACTGCCTTCCATCAGATACTGAAATGAAGAAGCAAAAAGGTAGGAACAAAAACAAACAGTGTCAAATGCATTCAATATAAGTGACGAGTAAAAAGTGTCCCACACCTGCTCTAATGAAACTGGGTGTCTGATGTAGACATTGGTCTGGATGTCTTTCGCGCTCAATCTTTCCAGCTCTGTGTGGAACTCAGACACTCTGTTCTGAGAGAGCAGGAAGAGCAAGTTGAGACCCAGTAACTGGTGCCTGTAGGCCGACTCGGGCAAATCCTCCCTGTGACGTTCAAGGAGAGAGGAAAGTGTATCAGGAGCAAACAAAAAGACAGCAAAACAATTCAGGGTAAAACGTGCTGGAGCTGTGTTACGAATGTCAATTTATTCATGAAAGACATACAGAATGCAGTACATATAAGTATATATAAATATTTACTATATACACATGTGATGACCTGCTACAGTTGCCCACAATATTTCTTTAATCTACCTTTTAAATGTTGCATTTCGTACCAACATACAGGATATAAGCGATAAAGGATATATACAGGATATAGGCAAGATGCGGTTTCAGCACGACTGCTGTCAGCACATATTAAAGGAACAGTTCACCCAAATATGATCCTATAATTTGCTTACCCTCAAGCAATCCTAGGTGTATATGACTTTCTTCTTTCAGCTGAACAGTCGGAGTTATATAAAATAATATTCTGGCTCTTCCCAACTTTGTAATGTATTTGTAAACATTGAACAGTGCCCAAACTTTTGAAGATCCAAACAGCACATTCATCCATCATTAAAGTAATCTATATATTAATAAAAGCCTTCTGAGGCAAAGCAGTGAGTTTTTGTAAGAAAAACACCCATATCTAAAACTTTATAAACTATAATCACTCTCTCACCTAAGCTTACGCTATTGCCTACGCCATACATGAGGTCAGAGGTCACCCTTCCACCAGAACTCAACTCATAAACACACGGCCGTTGCCGGAAGCCAGTGATTATAGTTTATAAAGTTTTAGATATGGATATTCTTCTTACTAAAAGCCATCGCTTCAATTCATTAGGCAATTATTGAAAGAAAAAAGTAATGTACAGCTAGGATGGATTGAGGGTGAGTAAATTATGGGATAATTTTAATTATTGGGTGAACGAAGTGATAGTGAGCAAATAGAAGATGTAAGACCAAAAAAATGTCATTACTTGTAATCAAAGTAATAACACTTAAGCTGAGCCATGTAGCGCTCAAAGGACGGGATGTCTTTCTTCAGGATGCTCCATAGTGCTCCGATCTCCAAAACATCTCCTATGAAGAATATAAGAATAAATATTAATAAATTACTTAAGCAATTAAAATAGATATATAATTTTAGCTAAAAACAATCGTAAAACCTTCATAAATACTCACTGGCAAGGATAAGTTGCTGTTTGGTTAGTTTGGTCCCAGTAGTTGGTAGAAAGTTCAATTCCAACAGGGAAATCTACCAAAATAATAATAACAATAAAATAATCCACCACAGCATAATGAGAAGAATTTAAATTATACATGACAGACATATAATATGAGAATATATTCATATAGAATTAATGACAATATAGTTGGAATCATGAGTATCAATTGAGGATCTTTATTTTTCTTCATTATTCAACACATTCAAAAATAAGGTTTCCGAGGAAATGTAATTTGTAAAAGTAATAAAAAAAAACATTATATAAATGAATTAACGTTATCAGTTCACAAACGCTGTCATTTTGTTTCACTACTGTATGAATTCGCTGTATGCTAGCTAACTTGCTACTTTGGCGAGGAACAAACCCAAAGCCACACTACAACTCACAAAAATGTAAAGTGTACTTAATTACATAAATAAACTAAAACACAAGCATAACGTGTTCGTCGGTAAGTTAAATGGGAATCGACTGGACCGTTCTAGATAGCAGCACTAGCGCTAACTGCTCATCACACTACAACCACAGGTCATTTCTGCAGTTTAAGAGTAATGTTACCCCTCCATATCATCGGGCGTACCTTTAGCTTGCTCAGGATCTCGCCACATTTATTGAGATTTGGACTCTTTTTATTCCACTCGGCTTTCAGCGTTTCGTACAAGCCCGCAGTCTCTTTCAACACAGACGCCATGGTGATTCTGCAAAAACGTACGACACCGGTCTGTCAGAATACGGCAGTACGCTGTCGTAAAGAATGTTGGTGCTACCATGGAAACCAGAAACGCGGATTTCAGAGGGTGTGAAATTGGGTGATACCATTGCAGTTTGTCTGAAGAATATAGTTACAGAAATATATAGTTTTCCCTTTTAAAATCTGATAACCTTAACTATTAAGTAAATACCATTATACTGAGATCTACACCAACTGGCTGCATCACTTGTAACTGTTGTTGTGTACTTTGTAAAGAAAAGGTTATTTTATTTAAACACTTTATTTTAGGGAGTCCTTGTTACATTGTAATTCATTATACACTTAAGTACTGAGTAATATTAACTAACAACATGTACTTACTATCAAGGCCGGACTTACCATTGGGCTTGACTGGGCTGCAGCCCATGGGCCCTGCCCAGTAGGGGGCCCCCTCCCTTACCTGTTTTCATTTGTTTGTTTTGTTCGGTTAACTTGTATGCCAGATATCCAGAAATGATTAGCCGTATTTCCACTGTCTGGCCATGTGCGAGCGAGGGCTATAATCAGCCCAAAGTGTGACTTGAGCACTTGAAAACAAAATCCAATACACTTTAGTGCGCACGCACGCGCCACACGCGTCTTTCCGCGCTCACAGAGTAATTTGAAAGACTGAGGGGAGCACGGGATAAAATACCCGGGCCTTAATATCCTCCGACTGAGAGCTTCGAGGCCATAATCAAACGGCACAACCTGATATTTATCTTTATTTCACAAAGAATAACATGCGTGTTGATCCATCTGCTCCATTGCGATCGGCTACTTAACAGCTTCAATATGCTTTTAGTCCAAAAGAGCGCACATTTAGAAACATCTGGATAAATTATCATATGTCTCATTGCTTTACTGAGAATGATACTTTCTATAATATAATTTTTTTCACTAAATTATGTGCTCTGGAGAGTTTTGAGCGCTCTCTCCATTGCCATCACAAACAGGAATAGGCATAGGCATTTTAGGTTCGATATTCGCCGGACATTTATTTTCCTTTGCCACTGTTCTATATAGGGTCGGCAGTCTTACGAAGATATATCAATAGCAGAATTACAGTAACCATTGTATATCGACATTAAATATTCATTCAAAAGCACCTACGTGCGCTATAGCTGCATATGCTTTGACGCGTTTCCACAGCGCATGATGCCCAAGGGAACATCTGCCAATTACACCAACTGCGTTAAACGCAGCCTATAATTTTTATTATTTAAAATTACTTTTAACATTTAAAAACAGACATTTTCAAATTCCAAAGCTTGAAGAAGGTTGAATCAATGCCTGTGTCTGTGGGTGGAACTGTGGGAGGGGTAGTAATGTGGACTGGTGTGCATAGCTACACATGGTAACACTCTTGTCCCAAAAAGTATTGCTATACAAGGATATTCAATATGTTGTCCCACGGTGAGTAATTTTTCCCTGTTGCACCTACACAAAATGGGTTCCCTCACCTGCCAAATCCCACTTTAACCACTGATTATGATGACTACTTAATATTAGCCTACCACTAAACTTTGACTATAGGCATGTTTCATATTAATTGTTCTAAGAACCTCAAAGCATATTTATTTTGTAGTAGCGCAAGTAGGGCCCAAACATAAACTCAAGCCCAGGGGCCCCCAGCACCCGAAGTCCTGCCCTGCTTACTATATCCTCCTAGGACCCAGGAGGAATATACCTCTTTTTTTTCGAGCATAAAAAAAAAACAAATGGGGGGAAATATTTGTTGACAAAATATATTTTATTAAAATGTTATGCTATGTCCTCTGTAGTGGACACCAGGACTCGATTGTAAAAAAAAGAAAAGGAAACAATGGGATGTTTTTTTTATTCACCAATCAAATTATAGCGTTCAGGATTTTGTGTGACCAAATTGAGTTTTTTTTAGATGATTCTTAACTATGTTGTGAAAGATATAACTGAATGAATTGATATACCATTTTACATTATGCAATATGTGGGTAAAATGGCCATAAATGGGCAGTGTCATTTAATACAATGTATCCACTGTATCTAATATTAATATTAATGTTTTCTTGATGCAACATGTAATGAAAAAAGAAGTGTAATAATGGGAGTAATAATTGGCAATAACAATAAATAATACTTCATAGGAATATTGATATATCATTTATTTCCCTATTCACTTATTGTGTTTCAAAAAAATGCCTGATAAACATGCTTTAAGTGTCTCTACAGTGGACATGTATGAAATTAATGCCCTGTTTCGTAACAGAAAGTAATATATAAGTAATATATTGATTAGAAACCCCATACGATTTTCCAGAGATGCTGATTAATGACAAACAAATTGAAAATGAGTCAGATTGTAATGATAATTTCAAAATATTATCATATTTCCACAAGAGTCCTATTTTGATCAATAAATTAATGTCAGTCATTTTAAAAGACTAAGGAGTTGTTGTTGTTAGCATGGTGAAACCTCCAACATCTCTGAAAAGCCCTGAGTGTGCTCTTTACAGGACATTCAGACTTAAAACTATGACATATACAGTGTCTAAAATATAATGTCCACCACTACAGAGGACAAAAGTCTATTCCTGGGTCCCCAAAAATGAAAACGTTGTCATCATTTACTCACCCTTAAGTTGTTCCAAACCTGTATGAGTTTCTTTCTTCTGTTGAACATACAATCAGATATTTTAAAGAAAGTTGGTAACCAAACAGTTGACAGCACCCTTAGACTTCCATTGTATTGTTTCCTACTATGGAAGGCAATGGGTGCCGTCTGGTTACCAACATATCTTCTCTCTTGTATTCAACAGAGTTAAGAAACTCACACAGGTTTGGAACAACTTGAGGGTAAGTCAATAATGACAATTTGATTGATTTTTGGGTGAACTATCCCGTTAAAGTGGAGTTGGAGGGGGTCATAAAGTGAAGCATCGGCGCCCTCTGCTGGACACTGCAGGCAGCGGCGATAGTGCAGTAGTTTAATACTAGAACCTGAAATAATGAAAGGGCGCAGACAGGTTCGTCTCATCTGAATATTTGTAATAACCTATCGATACAATGTCATGAGAATTATCGCGTTAGATAGTAGATTGTCATTGAAGACGTCTCTATTGACTGTGGGACATGCGCAGTTGAAAGGAGACAAAGAGGAAGGAGTGGGTGGCGGATGAAATCTATTCATTGCGATATTTCTGTCAAACCAGTCAAGCACTGGGACACCCGTAAAGGTCCAAGCCACACCCTTTAATGTAAGAAATATTCAAGCACAACTTCAAATGCGACCAATCAATGGGGGTAAATAATATGGAAGACCACGCCCCTTATACATACTTCATAAAAATGCCTTTTTTGTGAGGGGGCAAATGGTTAATTTTAGCCTTTATTACAAAGAGGCCAACCCTCCACTGTTATGCTTGAGGTCGCACCACCCCTTATTTGTGATGTTTAACAAACAGGGCCAATCACAGCCGCCAGTGTTTCATCAAAACAGACTCCTTTGTCATAAAAACATCCGGACCCAAGGTGAAGCTGTACAGACAACTGCCTGTTTGTTATTGTGGAGGGAGCCATCCTCCAACTTAGTCCCATCTAACTGTTGTGGGAAAATGTGTTTCTTGGGGAGGAAGATTAACAGTTTTATTCATGTAATATATATATATATATATAAAATAATTAATAATATATAAACTGGATTATGTGAAATTAAAAATGGTAATCTTAATGTTGTTCAAGTTAAGGTTAAATTTAATTCTCATTGAACGTTACATCTTATCTAATCTATAGCCGATGTGTACAACCTTGAAACAAGATAATGTATTTCCGTTAACTGCAATCAATATATTTCAGTGTTACAGGGAAATTGATACACAAACAAAGAATTATATCGTGCCGATGTAAAAGGCCAACATGAGTAATTATAACGCAATATTAACAGCAACAATAACAGTGTGGTGTTGTTTATTAATCAGGCGATTGTGTCGGGCCTCTGTTTCCTGCTTGTGAGAGCTGTGCTTGGGTCCTGACGCGGAGCCCGTGCAGGGCCGTACTGGAGACCCCGCGCCGCCTGCACCTCTATCGTCTCGGGTGAGTTTGATACAATGTAGCGATTTCTCTTTAATTCTCAATAACTATTGCAACGCTGCAACATTCGCATGCAGACCTCACCTCTTCCCGCTTCATTTAGCCGACCCGTTGCATAGGTCGGTTAACAGGTTGAGTTTACAGCGAATTCCCAAGCATACCCCCTTGATCCAGGAGTATTCCAACATAAACTCATATTTAGCAGGGATAAAGATAGGCTACGCAATTGCTTCTATTGGAGTTCGAACATAAAAAATTCAACAATCATGTGCACTGGCAGCAGTGAATGCGCTCGTACGGCAGAAATACTACGTGTTTACAGTCAGTTGTTGTCAGATTTGTTCGTATTGCGTCTGTAAACGCACATATAACAGCTAGGAAGCTAGCTAGCCACAGCTAACTGAATCTGCTGCAGAACGAACGTTAAAAAGCGAATTAAATGCGCTCTATGTTGGTAAACCAATAAAATGGTCGCAAATAAAAGTATCTGCACCAGTGGGAATGTCGAGGGAGTTATTACATCTTTGCAAATGAGCAAAATAACCGCCGTGTCCTGCAGGTCCAGAGTGTCTATTCACGTCTCCGGTGTTGTTCTGATGCGAGATCCTCTCAAAATGACCTAAAACAAGTCTCTGACAGAAGAAGCTTTCGCAGATATTTGTTAATGATGGTCTGTGTGCTATTCGCACAGTCTGTTTGCCCCCGACAAACATTAGTGGCGTCCCCGCCTACCTCATCCTCATTTTGTGGTTTTGATTTGTTTAGCTCGAGACTGTGAACATGAACAGGCCAGCGACTCACCAAAGTCTGACACTTGCGTGAAAATAGGTGTTTGTAACTCTGTAAATCGTGATATTTGACACTCGGTGGTTGTTTTCTGTCTGTAAAACAGTGAGAGGTGATGCGCGCGCTTTTTCCCATCAGCTCTCGCGCCACAGACTGTGCACGAAAGTTCAGCTGCTGCCTTCAAAGGTTGTGAAAGCGTTCACTCTTGTTTTTTAGTGTAATAGTTCTTCTTTAAACACGAGACGCGCACTGATGAAAGATTTACTTGGCAACATTTAGTCTGCTTTTAATATTATTTGCATTTGTCAACAGTGTGATTTATTCTTTTAAGATTGAAATTGATAGCGTCTGTAGTTCATAAACGTTTTAATAATGCTGACTGATGTTCCACTTTATTTTCACTATTTTTTTTTCACTAATGTACATGGTTTGATTCAAATAGCAAATTGACTCCTAATAAATTCACCCACATTTCACTAGTAAGGAAGTACTTGCTTGAAGATTTGCTTTTGAGGTTTGTGTATGGTTTAGCAGATTTGTATAAGTGTTAATGTTTGTGCTCTTTTTTTTTTTTTTTTTTTTGTACAGTTGACATGGATGATGAAGATGGCAGGTGCTTGCTAGATGTAATTTGGTAAGTTGTTACACCAAAAATGGCATAACTGTGTTGAAGTTTGAATGTTGGTTGTAGTGTAGACCCAGCTGAATAACATCTTTCTTGTCGTACAGTGACCCAGAAGCACTCAATGATTTTCTTCATGGATCAGAAACACAAGTGAGTACTTTGCGTGGAAAAAAAAAAAATCATGTTCAGTTTTTCACAAGCTCCACTGTGATGTATGACACATTTGAAAGTGTAACCTAGATGCATCACACACACAAAAACAGCACACTCACCCAACAAGATTCCCACAAACTTTTTCCGGGTTATCTCTACATTTCTCCCTAAATCGGTTGTCCAGCTTATTGATCTTTCCTTTAATTTCAACCCTGATTTTTTTTTCCCCCTCTTTGGTTAATTTGTGAATATGAAATACTAATCTAATTTTCCTCTCTTTTGACTCCTGTTTTCTTTCCTGTTTGCTTGGCCTTTTAACTTGGTTATGCCTGCATTTTGTTCTGGTTGATTGGTGCACTGTCCTCACTTTGCTCTTCCCTTGCCTTTCCCTCTTTGTCTGCCTATTTGCCCTTTGTGCATCTGCTCCCTGTCGCTTTCACACGCCTGTCTGTGTGCTGTGGTGATTTCTGCCTGTCCTATACCTGGGTATATCTGTCTGTAGCTGGACACTGATGACCTTTTGGATGGCTCAAGTGACCCGTCCAGCTCGTTCTTCTCCAGCACTGGGGTGAGTAATATCCCCCATTTGCGCCAACCTCCTGTCTCCATCCTTTTTTGTAGCACGTGCTCCTCAGCCCCACCATCCAAAACAGATGCATCGTGCACCAGATCTGCATCTACAGCAGTCAGTCCCAAAGGCCTACCACATCCCAGATCCATCTTATTCATGCATCATTCTGAATGTGTGGCTAGGTTGAAGGGCTAACATTGGTCTTTTTGTCTTTTCCAGGGCCACATTCCTGAGGTCCAACCACAGGTTCAGCTGTCAACAAATGAGCCAGGCCTTCCAAGAGTCAGCGTTGATTTGGACTTCCTGGAGGATGATGACATCTTGGGGGGATCGCCGGGAGGAGACAATGGAAGCAATGGTGTTGGGGCAAATCATGAGCCCTGTGACATTTTGCAGCAGAGTCTGGCAGAGGCTAACATCACAGAGCAGAGCCTTCAAGAGGCAGAGGCTGAGCTTGACCTTAGTTCCTTTGGGTTAACTGGCCTTACACAGGTGGTCCAACCGCTGCCTGATGCTGGACTGTCTGGAGTGGGCATTGGAGGTGCAACTCAGATTTTTCCAAACCAAGGCACCCCCACCGCACCCTCAAATGCCACCCAAGACATGCTCGGCTCAGTCCTGGCACATCCAGGCCTGCAGCTTCAACCCCAGGTCATGAACAAGGCTATCAGCGTCCAGCCATTCGGGCTTGGAAATGTAACCCTTCAGTCTATTTCAAGCCTTCAGGCCTTACCGAATGGCAGTCAGTCCGGACCGTTGGGCATTGGACAAATTCAAGTTGTGGGCCAACCCACTGTAATGACTATAAATTCATCTGGGCAGCAGATTTTGACGAAAACCATGGGTGGCTACCAACTGCATCAACCTGGGCCTGAGGCAGCAAGCGCTGGAACGCAGGCTGGGCTTGGAGGCTCTGTTTTGAGTTCAGGAGGTGGACTTTTAATTCAAGGGGGCAAGGCCACTCTTGGGTCCCCTGCCTTAAATGGGCCAGCTGTCAGCTTAAGCAACACAAATACCAACAACAGTGCAACTACAATGGCCACTGCTGGTGGCATTGTGGGTTTCGGTAATGCCTCTCTGGGTGCAGGAATTGGATCTCAAACCCAGCCTCAAGGCCAAATCATGCAGAATGTCATCATCCAGCGAACGCCAACGCCAATTCAGCCCAAACCTCCTCAAGGGGGTTCCATCCAACCCAAAATCTTCAAGCAACACCAACAGCTTCCTGCCCCACACAACTTGCCAAATGATGCTAATAAGGCTCTGGGGGTGCAGCAAATCCCAGTGTCAGCTGGTCAGAATGTAACGTTCCTCCCTGGGAAGTCTGTCTCAAATGTAGTCTTGAGCACACAGGCTGGATCACAGGGAACGCAGTTTTCTCAAGCGCTCTTAAGGCAACAAGGCCCCCAAACGTCAGGCAAACCGCTCAGTGTTCACTTGTTAAACCAACAGGGCAGCATTGTCATTCCCTCGCAGACTGTCCTGCAGAGCCAAAACCACCAGTTCCTCTTACCAGGGCTTCAGGCAGGAGGTCAGATCCTGACTCAGCATCCCGGGGGTCACATCATTACCAGTCAGGGGCCTGGGGGACAGATAATTGCTAATCAGATCTTGACAGCCAATCAGAACATCAACCTGAGTCAGGTGTTGGCCTCACAGGGTCACCCTGGTGCCGCCCATATTCTCTCTGGACACATCCAGCTCCAGCCCGGTCAGATGTTTCAAATGCCGGTGTCATTGGCGCAAACGCAGACACAAGCCCATCCGGTAACGGGCCACGTACAAACGGTCATCCAGGGCATGCCCATACAGAATTCCCTGTCCATGGAGAGCCTTAGCCCAGCAGTCAGTTTGCAGACGTTGGAGCAGTCTGGTGGCATCCCTAATAACGGGAGCAGTGGATCGACGGCCATGGCACCATGCCAGCCAGGAGAGGGAATCACAGTATTGGGCGGCTCTACGGACCCTGCTGCTCACCCAGCACAGACCCAACCCCAGCCCTCAATTCTCACGGTTCAGACGACTGCACCGGTTTCAGTAGCAGCTTCGGTTCCTTCCTCTTCATCTCCATCGCCCACTATGGCCACATCGACACCCTCAATGGTGGGTTTGGGTTCCCAGGCCCAGCACAGCCCAGGAAAGGTGTTCACGTCACCTGGCTCCAGCATGATCCTTAGTCAGGAGTCTCTTCAAATGTTCCTGCAGCAGGTCAGTGTGCTCTCTTTAAACCTTATCTGCTGTTTGTAAACCGTGTCCCTTAGCTAATAAGCTAACATAACAACATTTGATCCCAAGCTGACCTCTGACCAGATTGGATGATTGTGTTACCTCTCCCATTCCTGAACTGATAAATGTACCCATGTTAGGACCAACAGCAGCAAGCAGGAAAAGACCCACCTGCTGCTGTGGGTGTACCTGCATCTGTTATCGTCAGCGGCAGCAGTTCTGGTGCCGCCCCTTCAGGCCATGACAACTTGTTAGCTGAGACTCGGCAGAGGCAGAGTCCCAGCCCCTCCCTTGGCCCCGCCCACATGGCAACAGTGGTTAACAAGGTAGATGAGCTCATGCTCTGCACTAAGCCCCACCCACTTGTTGCTGCCACTGCTGCGTATTGGACCACTGTCTCCCAGCAGATCTCCCTCTCTTTCTGTCCCATTGTCTTTCTACTGTCATTGCTCAGACTTGGATGCTTTTATTTGTTCCTTCACTCATTTTCGCCTGTTTTCATCATTCTTTCTGAATTCTGCACCTTTCACGAATGTTATCTGTGTCTGTTATTCTTACTGTAATGGTATTATCATTTATTTTGTCCATTAGCTATTTTAGAACTATTATTGCATGCTATACCTCCCCCCCTGTAATATATTTGTTTCCCGCTTTTTATTTGCATAATAATTTTTAACAGGAAGCTTGCTGAACTACATTGACACTAATTGGGATATGGGTTGATGCAAAAAAAAAAAAAAAACAGTGCCGTTGTTGCTTTTCAAATGGTGTCACATGCAATAATAAAACTCTAGAGACCTTATTTTTCGGTTGTGTGTTTGCATCATCTTCATGCATCTTCCCATGAGCATGTCATGATGGAGCAATAGCTCTTTCTATTAGTTTCCCTGTTGTAAATCTTTGCCACTCACTCTACCATTCATTTTAACATTCAGACTACTCACTACTTCTGCTCCTCACTTTCGGTAACTGCTGTTTTTAACCTCAATCAGCCCCCCCACCACCACCACCACCCAGCACCCCCAAGAGAAATTAAACTAATTCCCTTCAAGATCACTTTCAAAGATTTGATCTTGATCACTTGCTCGCTGCCCTGAATTACCTTTGCCCTCTACCAGCAAATCTGTTTTGGTTTATTTAGACTTGTACTTTTTTTTCTTTTTTTTTCTTGTCTGTTCTCTGTAAACCAATTTTTGTTCTTTGCAAAAATGATGTCCTCATGTCAGTTGTCTTCCCTTCCTGTTTGAAACCCCAGTAGTGTCTAGAGAGCACTAATCTTTTACACGTGCCTGATGTACAGTTTAGATATTTTGTTAGCAGTCTTTGTAAAACCTTTGAAAAGATTTGTCCTTTCTATTTCTTCATGCTATTATATTATCCTACTTGTATTTGTTTGTTGCTTGTTGCTATTTGGTGTTTTTTCACCTCATTTGTATTGTGTGTGGTTTTTTTGTTGTTGCATTTTTGGTATGTTTGCAAGTTAGTCATTGTTTTAGTGATGCACTGGAATAAATTTCTTGGTCAAAACTGAAAACCAGATAAAGTTTTGTTTTTCTTATGCTCTGTACCATTTGCATATATTGAAAACAATTGTGAAACTGAAGTATAAAACGGTTATGTAAGAAACTTGTTATTGATAAAGTCTCATTTTAAGGAGACTAGTCGATAAACTGGCTAAATTGAAATGGCAAACAGAATGAATTATAAAGCCGTCTAGAGATAACTGATGTTGTAATTTAGTAATGTGCCTTGTAGAATATATATCTGTTTACGTGTTGTTGCTGTGGTTTCATTTTCATATTGCTATTGAAATAATTTTTAAATTTTTCTGAAAAGCTGTTAATTTCTGTTAAAAAAAAGGTGTTAAAAAAATAAAAAAATTTCAGTGCATTCCTAAAAATAAAATTTCCCAAAATAATTGAATTAAAAATATGAACTGGCTTATTATTGACAATTTTCTTTGCTCCTCCTCTTTCATTCACAGACTATAAAGATCCAAAGTGCATCCCCATCTCAACATGTGGTCACCCCTACACCAACACCCACGCTGTCTGACAGCCCTCAACCTGCTCAAGTTTCTCCCCTCACCCTCGGGCAACAGATCCAGTCTCCTCACCAGCACCAGCAGTCTCGGCCTCCGTCGCAGCCCCAGCCTCAGTCTCAAGCGCAGACTCCCTCACGCTCCTGCACACCTTCCTCTTTACCGCCTCTCTTCATCATACACAATCAGATCGGAGGTTCTCCACAACCACCACAGCCAGCTCCTCCACATCAGCAACAGCAGCCTCAGCAAATACAAGTGCAGCTCCAGCCTCAAGTTCTTCCTCAGACTCTGCCTCAGCCTACCACCCTGCAGCCAGACATACCTCCTTCCTCCTGCTCCCCGAAGCCTCCACAACCACTTCCCGCGCAATTCCAGTTCCAGCCTGCTGCGAGCTCGTCTCCAGCTGCAGTGGTGAAACAGCAGGTGACTGTGGTGCCGGGGCTGACTGCAGAACAGCAGCATCACCTTCAGCTGATCAGTGCGCAGCTGCAGACCATGTCATCCATCACACAGCCCTCTCCCCAACAAAAGCAGCTTTTGGAAAAACTTCACCAGGTATTGCATCATCACCTTATATTTTGTTCTAACTGGTTATGACACAAGGTTGCACCAAAATTTAAAACACTGCCACTTCTGACAAAATATTTGTAATGGTTATTTCAAAGTTATATAGAGCAAGGCTTTGTTAACATTTGGGTGTCACTGTGGGCAGAGCTACTTTGAAAAAATGAGGGGGAAAACAGATGGCCATCAGAATCAATGGTCTAAATTACTGTTATGTAGGACTCCAAATGTCTCTTTCAAATCTCCATAATTGTTATTTTTTTATCAACTCTGATAAGATGATTGTCTATTTGCTTGTGATATATACAGGTCCAGCAAAACATTCTTCTCCAGGCTAAGCAGCATGCTCAGGCACAAGTCCAGGCCTCTCAGCAACAGGCTACAAACCAGTTCAGCAAAATGCCAGATCCGCCTTCAGTCCAAGTTGCAACTTCAGCGGCCAGTGGCACCATACAAGCACCAGTCCAGTCCCTTCTGCAGCAGAAGTCTGTGCTTGTCAAGTCCTCTACTACAGGTGGGCATCCCATATTTCTATCCTTTTAAATGTTTACTTTCAAATAATTTTAAGTTGACAATGCGTTATCTTAACCTCAGGTGCAAATGACACTCCAGTATTTTCTGCTGTGTCTGCTGGGGCTACAGTGAACCAGGGAGTCATGACTCCAAATCTTGCACAGGCTGTTCAGGTGAGTGAAATGTAGTTGATAGTATTTTTACTGTAGTTTGCAGCTGGACAATTAACCTTTTCAGATATATTAACTTTACTCAGTGGATACTGATAATTTTGAATGCATTCTGACTCTGGTTTGCAGGCAAAGCCAGGAGTCATAAGTTCAGTTGGTGGGCTAACTCTGGGTAAGGCTGGTTTGCAGATTCAGGTTTTAGGTGCTGGACTCTCTCAAATGTCTGCACCTCTACCACCCGCTCCTCAAACACAGGTAAGGTTCAAAATCACATTACATAAGACTGTTATAATAAACTGATTTGGATGGTGTCATATTTAATGTATCCTTTTGATATAATTTATCTATTTGATATAACCTTTTGTCTTTTCACAGACGTCATTAAAAAGGCCCTTTAGTATGGAACCAAGCAAAGAGGCTAGGTAATATATTCATTTACAGAGCGTAAATTGCAAACATGTTATTAGTAAAAAAAAATAAAAAAATATAAATGAAGTGACATGCATTCAAAATACACTTTTTTTTTTAAAGATCAGCAGTTCTCATACTCATGTGCCCATGTTTCTGTTTGTAGGATGCTAGAACAGCTGCGAAAACAGCAAGGCTCAGCTCTCCATCCTGACTACAGCTCTCCTTTCCACTCGTTTGAGGACACACTTCATCGACTGCTGCCGTACCACCTGTATCAAGGCATGGCTTCGTCCACGGGAGACTACCGCAAAGGTAAACACTCATACCTCTGTGTGAAAATCTACAGACCTGTAGTGTAATTGTGTGGCACCCTCTTCGGGGTTTAACTCTTGCTTAACTCTTGGTTCTCTGTCCAGTGGATGATGAATTTGAGAATGTCTCAAGCCAACTCTTGAAGCGCACACAAGCAATGCTGGATAAATATCGTCACTTGCTTTTTGAGGAATCAAAGGTATCATTTAAATCTCACTCACTTGACCTCTCTTAATGTCTGGAGCTTCTGAGCCCTGAATTCATTGGTATCTTGTGTGTTTGTTACTTTGAGCAGAGGCTGGGTCCCTCTGCAGAGATGGTTATGATTGACCGGATGTTCATTCAAGAGGAGAAGGTTGCTCTGAGTCAGGACAGGGTTCTGGCCAAGGAGAAACCAGGTAATGACCAAGCTTCAGTACAAGTTAAATTTGCCATGAAATTGCTTTATGAGCATTGTATTTGTTTCTGTTTAAAATTTATGTGCTATTGGTAGTGTAAATGTCTGTATATTCAGATGTTGTGGTATTTACTCACTTGACTTGAATCTCTGACTTTTTGCAGAAGAATTTGTGGCCAATTCCTGTTTGCTGGACAGCAGTGCAGTGAGGCCTGTAAAGGTGGAGCTGAGTTCAGTGAGAATCACTTCATCGTCATCATCATCAGCTGCAGTTGCAGGTCCACCTGCACCAGCCGCTCTTGCTCCAGCCGCAGCAGTTGCCCCTGCTCCAACCACAATCCCTGCACCTACTCCAGCTGCTGCCCCCACTCCTGTTTCTGCCCCGGCGCCCTTCCCTCCTACCAAACTGGTGATCAAGCAAGGTGGAGGGGGAGCATCAGTATCCTGGTCCACCAGTTCAACCCCTACACCTGCTCCTGTGGTCCGGTCATCTGTGGAGCCAGTCACACCAAGCGCCTCCTTCAGCCGCACTCCGTCCTCCCGCCCTGCTGATGACGACGATGACGTCGCGCTTCCCCAGCGGACCAGCAAACCGCCCATGAAGACCTACGAGGCGCGCCGGCGAATAGGTTTGAAGCTGAAGATCAAACAGGAGGCGGGGCTTAGTAAGGTGGTTCACAACACTGCCTTAGATCCGGTCCACTCCCAATCCCAACTCACGCCACAACTACCGACCCCTGAGCAGCCGCAGAAAGTCAAACCACATGTAACCCCACCCACCACTGTCATTAGAACTCCACCCCCAACTTCTAACCCCACCCCCCTCTTCCACGGTCACTACAGTAACAACACACACAGATTCTGCCTCCAGTAGTACAACTTCCTGTAGTGGGGCTAAGCCCTCATTTTCCTCCTCCTGGTCTTCATCGTCCCCTTCCACGTCTTCGGCGCAGATGAATGGCACTCTGGAACACCACGAGGTAGGCGGGGTCAAGCGGATCCCAGCGTCCACAGCAACTCCCTCACAAACCACTTGCCGGCTCCCGCTACGAAAGACGTACCGTGAAAACATCAGTCCACGTCACAGGCCGGGAGTACCAGGAGGAGGTGGAGATACGTTGCCCATTCTGCCAACAGGACCCCCTCTTACCTCTTCCCCCCAGCCACAAGGCTCTTCCCCTCAACCTGAACGGACTGTGATAGCCAGTGTGAAACTAGAAAGGCAGGGTGGACATGGGCGGTCTCACTCCCACACAGAGTCGCAGAGCCTCACAGCGGTGGAGGACGTCCTCTATCGTGGCATCAAAAACGCGTACCAACACCACCGAGAGTTCTCAGACAAAGAGGATGAGGACGAGGCAGAGGAAGGTGGTGGTCTGGGGCGGTTGAAGGCCATAGGCAAATACCGAGAGGGAGGAAGGGGTACCTTCAGGATGGATCAACATGCCCCTGGCCCGCCTTCTCCCGGAGAGTCTTCCTGCACAAGAGACTCCTCACTTCCTGCCAAACGGTGCAAGTCAGACTCTCCGGACATGGACAATGCAAGCTTCTCCAGCGGTAGCCCGCCACCCGACGACTCGTTGAATGAGCACCTGCAGTGTGCCATAGACAGTATACTGAACCTCCAACAGGGCCCTCCTGGACATGGAGGCTCAGGGAGAGGGGCTTTAGGGAGGGTTCATGGGGCAAACCTGCCTAACCAGCACCAAACCCATCCTTCCTACAGACAGTCCATGCCTCCCCTCTCCACACCTCCGTCATCCACCCCAATGTCCCAGCATCCACAGGTAGGGGGCAGAGGACAGAATGGAAATCTGGTTTCACAGACGCACAGTAGATAACAGCCCCTTTAGCTGAAGTTGACTGAAAGACTGAAAAGCGGGATGTCAATGGATGGGGGAAGCAAACGGAGACACTTTTCCCATGTTCAGCTGTGTTTGCTTTGTTTGTCTGTGGTTTGTGCTGATGAAATGTGTTCTTTTGGTTTACATATGGCCCTTTAAGTGTACTTTCTAAAGTATAAAAAGTGCACTTTGATATGATTTTCAAAATTTTGTCCCTCTTTGTTTTTTCCTGGGACGGTTCCTACGTGGGTTCCCCAATTTAAAGATTTCTCAACTTGTGAGAGACAAAAATATATCACCATTCATTTAATAAATAATGTTTGTAATTACTGTGACGTATGCAGATTGCAGGAACTTTTTAAGTGATATCATGAAAATTGTCATATCAAATAGTAGTTAATTTGTTTATTTTTTGAGAGACCAATGAATCACTTCTCCCTTTGTTAGAATGGTCCCCCCTACCATGTAATTATATTTTTAGGAACTAGTGATCACTGCATAGAAGCTCATTAATGCATATTAGTATAGTGCTCTGTCTCCCCGAATACTTGAATTCAGGTTTTGGTTATCTAACTACAGGCATTAACAATGAAGTATTCACAAAACGAAAAGTCACCAGAACTGTAAGAAATCTGTTGACCTTTAAAGCATTCCAGCATCAAGAGCACATTTACAAATCAAACATTCAATAACAGCACAGCAAATTTGGGTGATCCTTCTAATAAAAAATTTGGGTGGGGGGGAGAATATTATTACTAGCTTGAAAAACAAGCATTTTTGCATCTCTGAAGTGCAGACACAAAGCCTCCCTCATTCATGCTTTTTTTTTTCTCTTCGTAGGCATATGTATGTTCAGACACTCGTACACATTTAAGATAGAATCACTGAAAGATCTTTGAACCGTTCAGAAGCAAACACAGCGAAAGCAGTGACATGGAAAAAAGAACAATAATAATGTAAAGAGAAAAAAGAAAATAGAAGAACTGTAAGAATTTGAAGTATAGTACTACAGATTAATTTTGTATTGTATTTATTGTGTATAATGACACTTTTTAAAAAAAAACTGTACATTTAGTAAAACTGTAAATTAAACCTTGCTTCTTTTATGAAACAATCACACCTTTTGTTTGCCATTTGACTTGTTTTTTTTTTTAAGACTGTGTATTTGACATCATTGTGTACATGTAATGATCTTACTGGCCAGTAGGTGGCATTGGTTAATCGGGTCTGAGTCTGAAAGGAGCAACAGAGTGCAATATAGATGATCTGCCAAGTGTCTCAAATGTGGTCTTTCATGCCATCATCAAGAGTCACGTGAACGTCTGCTCTGCAAACAGATCTCTAGATCAAACAAAAGCCAAAAAGATCATAATAGAATATGTTGCCCCATGGTGAAGCATCCGCTGAAAGACGAGCAGTGCCACACCCTCATGTTTGCAGGCAGTACTTTATGTAAATTATTGACTCTCCCTATAAAATGCTTGACTCCACCTTAGCATGTGGATGCGCCCCCTCAACTCCCTGTCCCCACCCTGGTTAAAACCCATTGTCATCACTCGCCTAAAACCAATCAGCCGTCCTGGGCTCTCCCCTGCTTCTGCGTCAAGCAGTGTTTGAAGAAGAGGTGCAGAGAGAAACGTAGGCAGGGAAGGAGGCAGTACTTGTCTAAAGCCTAAAGCTGATTTTGCTGCAAGAGACCGAAGCACAGGCAGATCAAGACCTCTCCTCTGAAGAAGAACCGTTACTTGAAACGTTTTACTTGGTGCTACTCTTCCAGTGTCTTGGACAGATTGTTCCTTCTAAAGCACATCCTCGCGTGTAGAAACACATCCAGAGCCAGAGAAAAGAGTTGTTATTAAGGTCCGTCATCTCTTCAAATACTTCAACCTGAGATTCGGCATTCTCCAGGTAAGAGGACAAATCTTGGATTTTTTTGGAATGTTCCATTGTTTTGTGAGTTACACTTTAAAATCCCTTTCTAAATAAAATAAAAAGTTTAGTTGATGTGTGCATTGTTGAACCCCCCCCAATAAAAGGATTAGACATAGGAGCAAATGCCTCTGGCCTTTCCTTCCTTTACTGGCACACATCAGTGTTCTGGTTCTGTATTACTTCTGGAAATGATCTGAAGCTCAAGGCTTCTCCCAAAGAGTCAACTGTCTGTTGCAATTGTGGTAAAGGATGCCACAAGGCATTTTCCTTCTCCTGCGCAACATGTGAGTCTTATTACATAAAGTCAAATCCCAACCAGCCCAAAGTTAATACTTTTTTGCCAAGGCAGCTGTGCTAAAGTTGAACTTTTAATCCGGCATACAGTAACTAGTTTATTTTCAGTTGTTAACTAAGGTTGGCACTACTTGACTTCACTGGAATACGTTTACTTCAGCATAAACTCCATTTTGATTCAGAATAAGTCCTCTGGAAAAGCATACATCATTAAGTAGGGAGTGTTTATAATCTACTGTGTGCCAAATGCGTATTAGGGGAATTGATGCAAAATCCTGTCAGGATTCTATCAGAAACACTGAATATGCTTGTGTTTGATGCATCACTGGTGTATTCAGCCCTTTACACACCGTAATCCTTCACACACTTAACTTTCCACTGTGAGCCGCTGCTGGAAAACATGGCTCACTTTTTTCAATATACGGAAGTGAGTTATGAATGTGTGTTTGTGGACTCAGAGTTTGGGTGGGTGTGTGTGTAAGTGTTTCCAAAAGGAGCACCAACTTTTTCCAGGGACATGCATGGACAATGCACTCTACTTTCCCTCTAGGCTAAAAACATTTCTTAAGATTCTTTATTTGAAGGTAAATGGAAAAGTTAGGCATTTTAATGGGAGCAAGGCCTTCTAACCAAGAAATTATTAAGGTGAAATATATAGTTAGAAAAGTACCTAAAGCATATACTGTATGCAATATTGTTCTAATGTTTTATTTCCTTTTTAACGTTCTTTTTTTTTTCAGGCAATTTTTTTTTTTTTTACTAAAACAGAAGAAACCCGAAACATTATATAACATTGTATACACTATAGCTTGCTTTATAACTCCAGCAAATCCCTGTAAACCTTCAAGGCGGAACATTTGGTTGCATTACATAAATACTGTAAGCAAGAGAAGAGTCTTCACAGTCATCCCAGAGGACACGTAAACAGTGCAAAATACAGCCATAAATCAACTGCAAAGGAAACTCTGAATACTCTCGCAAGTTTGCAAGATGTCACGCTGGGGACGTAAGAATGTCAAAAAGGCCCCTGAGGTGATTAGGACAGTGACCGAGGGCCTTAAGTCACTCTATCGAAAGAAACTCCTGCCCCTGGAGGAGTACTACTGCTTCCATGACTTCCACTCACCGAGTCTGGAGGACGCCGACTTTGACAACAAACCCATGGTGCTAGTGGTTGGACAGTACTCCACAGGAAAGACCACGTTTATCAAGTAAGGGTTCTTTTAAGGAGTTAAAACATGTCTATGACAGTTAAGGGCTTGGATAGTGGTATTAGTCCACTCGTGGTTTAGGATCTTGGGAGATATATACTCTACATTACATTGGTTTTGATCTCTGTATTAAATTCAAAGGTTATTCAAATTCAAATCAGATTATTTAGTGAATGGAAATAGCTGAACTTAAACAGCAGTTCCATTGTATTTTGTCCATCTAGTAGACATAGAAGAGAAGCTTCAAGGTTATTAAAGACTATCATGTCAACACGTTAACCATGGCTCTGTTCTGTCAACACAGGTATCTGCTGGAACAGGACGTCCCAGGGAGTCGCATAGGGCCGGAGCCCACCACCGACTGCTTCACCGCTATCATGCACGGAGACGTGGAGGGGCTCATTCCTGGAAACGCCCTCATAGTGGATGCCAACAAGCCCTTCCGCAAACTCAACCCCTTCGGAAACACTTTCCTCAACAGGTGAATAGATTCAAACAGGCAGATGTTACACCAGGCCGCTATGTACGACATGACATGAGAGATGAAGGCGGGTTGTGTGAAAGAATGTGCCCACTGATCCGTCTGCTTACACTGGGCACGCAGGGAAGATAACAGAGAAACAGTGTGTTAGTTTTTGCTCTACGGAATTTCAAGAGTCCGTGCCAAATTTCTAAGGGAGGATGGACTTTCCTTATTTGTGGAAAACTTGTGGAAGGGAGAGATATCACAAGAGAGGGCAAAAGCAGAGCTGTAATGGGTGATGACTTAAGAGGCGTCAGAGTCCTTAAAGAGGTTAAAGAGAAGGACTAATTTCAAAGTTTGCCTTTGCAGAAGAAAATATTTATGTTTTACATTTTATGAAGATAATGGATTATGCCAGGACATTGCTATGGTGTTGCACATTTTTTTTAGCTTGTTTCTTTACAGTTGCAAGGGTGTGATTGCTTAGAACCTGGTCCCTTAGAAAAAGAAACAGAATAAGGTATCATTCATGTAGCACAAATCATGGGGGATGTGCCCCATGTTTATTTGTTAGTTTGTTTGGAATGCTTTTAAAAATGTCATGTGGTGTTACCATCAGCTAAAAAGAAATAACCTATTTTTTTACACCTTGCATACGTTTTAGTGTAAAGTTTTAAAATTTCAAGGTAAACAGCTAATATACCATGAATTATGAATTCATAAATATCACATTTGGCTAATCACACCACATGACATTTTACTATCTAACCTTGCCTTGACTTTAAAAGGTCAAATTATCTGATATTTTAAGAAACTTGACCTTGACAAAAAACATTTTTTTTCTTAATTATGATATCACCCTGACATTGTTTACTTCATTCTCCTGGAAAATATTAATCAATTAAAAACATGCTAATTAAAGAAAAGGTGTATTCAAGTCATTGCATGTATGAATTGCATATTTATTTCTATATTTTGAATAAATTAGTAGATCTGGACCAAAAAAAGAGCATTGACCAAATCTCTTTTTTTCCAATTCATTTAGAACAAATCTCGAAAACCTCTGTGTGAACGACAATGGCAGTGAAGCTTGCTTTAGCAAACTCCACTTATTTGGTGAATTAAGACAGAGCAATATCTGGTATTGAAATACCAGGCAGTAGTCAAAACAGTGTGAGGAAACTAAGCTGAAGTTCAGGTCCAGGTCATCTTAGTCCTCTCATTAAGCTTGCCAAGAGAGTTTCAACATAATTAGTTTGTAGTTGTCTGTCAACACCAAAGGGGGCGCTATTTTGAGTGCCAGGGAGAGTATTTATCAGATCCAGTTTTCCCCTGTTCTCTTTGGGTGTATTTTTGCAAACATGTTTTGAGAACTTCTTTTCTCCTACTTCCTGCCCAGGGAAGCAGTCCGCTCATTAAGCTCTTTTAAAGCAGGAAGAGACCATGTTTTTCTATGCCGCAGATCATTAGTGGCAAGTATTGTTTGATTTTGGCAGCGCTGGTCATTTTCCCTCAGGAAGCCCCGTGTGTTTCAAGCACCACTTCCACACAATGGACCAGCCTGGGTGGAGTGACGCTATAAGTCTGCTTCTTAGATCACACACAACAGCTGTGATAGGAGTAATGGATCATTTTTTCAGCTTTTCTCAGGGGGAAAGTGATTTTAACTAAAGAGCTCCTAAATGTTTGATAATGGTGCTGTGTCCTTTTAAGGAATCATACTCCAACTCCTTGTGCATAAGATGTAGATGAGACCTACAGTGACTCTGAAGAATATTTCAGGCAGTTTTGGACACATACACATGTTGTAAAACCATTGTATTAGTTATTTTAAAAATAAATTTGTGGATGTATGAAGTTTAAAAATGCTACACAGTTTGATATTTTGTTTAATTTTAAGACATTCATGCATTTTTAAGTGTCTAAATATTTTGGGGCTACTGAAGCTTAGCAAATCAGATGAAACATGTAATGCTGTATTTAACAAAATATATCAGCTTAAAGTCTGTAAGCCTCGATTTACCCATTCGACCAAGAGGAAAAATTAACTTATGAAGTTTTTTTTTTTGTCTATCACCGAATACAATACAAAATCTGACCTCATCTCTTTCTCTGACAGATTCCAGTGTGCTCAGCTGCCCAACCAGGTCCTGGAGAGCATCAGCATCATCGACTCCCCAGGCATCCTGTCCGGGGCCAAACAGAGAGTGAGCCGAGGTAAGGCTGACTGAAAAAGTAAGGAGAGGTGTTTGGAAGTATTTCCAGCAAAATCTCAATCAATTTCCCACTTAAAATTCAACTTCATTCAAACTGCTCTACAATATCTCTTTAATATATGTTTATTAATATAATTTACAAACTCACAATATGCTCCAATATGTATTTTACTGCAAAAAATATATAACATTCTGTTAAAACAGTAAAACTGAATTGACCCCATAAAGACCTCAGAGAAACTCTAGATGTTGGGAACTAATTGGTGTCATCGTAAATAAAAAGGATAATACTGATCTGAGATCTTTTTCATAGTAAACAACAGATGAATCATTTCTAGGCTCTCCCTCAGAGAACATCATTGGGTAATCTTAGCTTATCAGTGTTGCACCTCACTGGTTGATGTCTGCTTTTTCTCACATATTTTCCTGCCTCACAGCATTTAAGGAGGGACAGAACGGGAAAGTGAGCCATAAAGGTGTGACGGGGAGAGGAAAGGGAAGGAATGTAAATTAATGTTAGGGGGATGTAAGAGGCACTGGACTATTCAAATGTTGTCAAAACACAGCATTTGCACATAATCACCTAGATGATTGTTAAAGAGCTAATAAGATCTCAAAATTTGAAAATAGTCTCAATAGAGCACAACAGCTGGGTTCAAGAATTATAATCCATAGAAAAGGTGTAGCCAACTCTGCTCCCGGAGAGCTTCCTTCCTGCAGAGTTTAGCTCCAAACCTAATCAAAAATACCTGAAAATTACAGGCAGGTGTGTTGAAGCAGGGGGTGGAACTGACGTCTGCAGGAAGGTAGCCCTTCAGGAGCAGAATTGGCTATCCCTTCCGTAGAGAAAAAGCAATAACCTACAAACCAGGTGTAGCCAACCCTACTCCTGGAGGGCTACCAAACCTCTAAACATAATCAAACAAACCAGAACCAGCTAATCAAGGTCCTGAATCCCTGAACGGATTACTTGAAAACAACAGGTAGGTGTGTTGGATAGGTATGGATCTGAAGTTTACAAGAAGGTTGGCTTCCCACAATACAAACCTTTCAAGACAGACCTACCATGATCTCTACGGTTAAGCAATAGTGTATCTAATCTAGAATGTAATCTAGAACCCATAACCCAGTGTGAGTTTACCTGAAAAGAGAATTTGATGTTAGCATGGAAAACAAGAACGATGACCGCCCACTTGATTTGTTTCTATCATTTGTAATACTTCACGGGATTAGGTCATTGATTTATAAAAGAATTTAAGTACACAGTCTTTTACCTTTTTTCAGATTTTCAAATACTCTCTTGCTTTGATTCAAACCAGAGCTGGTGGGTCTGATCACCGCAAACTTGCACACTACTGTTGTTATAGTCTTCTCTTTTATTCAGTTTGATGATTTTTCTTCCACCTCTTCTTTCTCTTTGTAGGATATGACTTCCCAGCAGTTCTCCGCTGGTTTGCTGAGCGTGTGGACCGGATCATTCTTCTCTTTGATGCCCACAAGTTGGAGATCTCGGATGAATTCTCAGAGGCGATCGGAGCCCTCAATGGGCAATGAAGACAAACTCCGTGTTGTGCTGAACAAGGCTGATATGATCGATACCCAGCAGCTCATGCGAGTGTATGGAGCTTTAATGTGGTCTCTGGGGAAAGTGTTTGGTACTCCTGAAGTTCTGAGGGTGTACATCGGGTCCTTCTGGTCTGAACCTCTTATGGTGTCCGACAACCGCAAGCTGTTTGAGTTGGAGGAGGAAGATCTGTTTGCTGATAACCAGAATCTGCCTCGCAACTCAGCCCTACGCAAACTTAATGACTTGGTCAAGAGGGGCTCGTCTTGTGAGGGTATGTTAATGTATCATTAATGACTTTTTGTTGGAACTGTGATATCAGAAGGTAAATGATCGATTGTAAACACTTAAAAGGATAGTTCACCCAAAGAAAAAAAATCGAAGTTCTGTCCGCATTTACTCATATCATTCCAAACTTGTATGACTTTTTTCTTCTGTGGGAAACAAAAGAAGATTTTCTGATAATATCTCTGTTTTTTTCTGTCTCCTGGGCTGCTTTTCTCATAGGTACATGCCCATATCATCAGTTACTTGAAGCAAGAGATGCCATCTGTCTTCAGGAAGGACAATAAAAAGAAGAACCTGATCTACCAGCTCCCGGTCATCTTCTCCAAGATTCAGCTACAGCATCATATCTCTCCAGGAGACTTCCCCGATTGTACCAAGATGCAGGTTAGTGCACCACCTAGCTCTTGTATTGAGGTTAAAACACTACTTTTCTTGCTTGACTGTCCTTTCTGTGTTTATTGTATAGGAGCAACTAATGGCACATGACTTCACCAAGTTTAAAGCCCTGAAGCCCAACCTGATGGCAATGCTGGATGACCTGTTGTCTAACGACATTGCCAAACTGATGCCCCTTCTTAGGCAAGAAGAAATAGACGCTGGGGTCCAACCTGGGGTTCAAGGCGGGGCCTTCATGGGAACCCGTGCCGGACCTTTTATGGAAGGGGACCCCTTTGGCGAAACTGCGGTTCAAAATGGCGAGGTGGGTGAGGAAGATGAGGAATGGGTAGTGACCAAAGACAAGCCCAAGTATGATGAGATCTTCTACAACCTAGCACCAAACGAAGGCAAACTAAGTGGCATCAAAGCCAAAGATTGGATGGTGAGCACACGGCTACCCAACTCTGTGCTGGGCCGCATCTGGAAGCTCTCGGATGTGGATCGTGACGGCATGCTGGATGACGAGGAGTTTGCCCTGGCCAGTCACCTGATTGAAGTGAAACTCGATGGTCATGGGCTGCCCCCTGAGTTTGCCTGCCCGTCTCGTGCCACCATCCAAACGCCGGCAAAAAGGCTCTGATGCTTAGACAATGCACATTTACCATCAACTGATCCTTGTCCGCACTTCCCGCATGTTGTCCAGCTCCACAGCTGCTGCAATGCATCTCCATTCACTGTATTTTTGGTGTCATTTTGTAACTCGCAATTAATGTCCTTACTATGTATTCTTGGTTCAAATGCAACAATGCAAAGATTCCCAGCTGGAAGCCAAAGAGCATTGTGATAAACCAAAGACTGGTCTCAGTCATTTGAAAGGAATGTCGCATCTGTCGCCATTTTAAAATCATATGACCTCACATCCAGAAATGCTACTCACATGACTCATTTCATAGAACTTATAATGGCTCCTGAACTAAGGGATAGCAAATTAACTCTTGTAGATAACAGACATTCATTTATCATTTAGTGTGGAAATCTATAGACTTGGCTTTACACACTTTTCAGTGTGGCTTTTAATGTTGTAGTCAACTAAATCAGAATGTGAAGTCAAGGCAAACACTCAATACTCTGAAACTGCTTTGAAAGAAGACCTGAGGAGGCAAGTTAAAAGACTTTGTTTTTTAGAACATGTAAATCATTTTACTAGAATGTTGCTGTCTATGCCTTTAAGATTGAAAAGGAAATATGCTTTATATGTGACCTGTTTAATTGTTTTCTTCCTTTTTTTGTATTAAATGAGCTCTATGCATACTATGAAAGACTGTCACAAGATATATATATATATATATATATATATATATATATATATATGCATGTATATATATATATATATATATATAAAATCAATGTCATACAAGCAAAAATGTGGAGATTTATTTCTGACTACTGTAAACGGTTCCACTGACTGCTTCAGTTAACCAATGTTTTCACAGTAAATATATTGAGCTGAATAAAGACCCTTTGTATCTTGGATCTGTTTTGTTTTATAAAAAAAATGTTTTACAAAAAGAACTGCACTGAAAAAGCATTTACTTTTGAATAAGTAGAAAACAAGAACAAACAAATAACAGGGCTGAGAACATGCAAAGCTCAAAATAAAATTAATGTAAAATAAAAACAACTCATATAGGCTAGTATTTAAATGGACCTCCTTAGACGGACATTTAACATGTTTTCCTTTTCACTGACACTTTGCTATAGGGGGGGGGGGGAAATAGACTTAAACGTTTCAAAGGCCTGTTTGGTATGGTTTCTGTGGAAAGAGTCTTGTGCGAATCTTGAAATGTTGGGAAAAAGGGGGCATACTAGCAGACAGAAAGGCTGCAGTCTTGTGCACACATATGCTGCACAGTTGCTCGGTGACAGGCCAGATAAACAGTGAGTCACAGAGATCCCAGCCAAAACCCCATACCACCATTTTCCATCCTCCAGTACAACCACCCGTTCCTCTCTTCGCTTATACTTTCCAGCTCTGCATCATTCCAGAGACTCTGTTATAACTTTTCACACATCTTGCTCAATGCCTGTGTTTTTCCTCTTCCCTCATACAATCCCACAACCTGTGGGACCATTGTTTGTGTGTAACCCTTCAGGTTTATAAAGAAAGAGAGGAAGGGTATCTCCCCGTTTCCACAATTTCGCTATGGTGAGATACACAAATGAGAAACAGAGGCAATCCACCCCTGGCTCCATTGCTAGCTGGTTTACATTGTGACTCAGTGGTGAAGAATGTGGTGGGATGGGCTTGAAGGAGTTATTAATATCTTTTCCTCGGGTCCGTTAGATTTTCTAAAGTCTAAGTTCAGGACTTCGACGCTGGTCTCTTTATGGAAGACGTTAACATCCCCCTATTTGGGCTTTTCTTCAGGGCTGGTTTCAGGCCTGAACCCTGCCAGTTTCTGTGTGTGTGTGTGTGTGTGTGTGTGTGTGTGTGTGTGGTGACAGAGTAACAGAGGCTGTGTGAACATGCAGACATTTGAAATCCACCTCATAAATTGAGAAAGTGAACACAAATCATTATAATCATCTGCAGCTTATACTGAAGCTCCTAACAAATTTTTAAACAAAACCGGGTGGTTAAAGTATTTGAGGGTAAAAGAATACGCAAATATATCGTCCATTAAACAGAGAAAGTACATATTTTAGTAATTGTGTCCGCATAACAATATTCCCTTTGGGATACAATGACATGTCATTTTCCATAAGCCTCACCAAGCGTTTGAATGTGTTCACATGCAAACTATAACTTTTTGTATTCACCAAAAAAACTCACCCTTATGTTGTTCCAAACCTGTATGAGTTTCTTCTTTTTTTTTTAGGTTGAACACAAAAGAAGATATTTTAAAGAATGTTTGTAACCAGAGAGTTGACGGCAGCCATTGACTTCCCTTTCTTTTCTATTGGGTGCCTTCAACTTGTGCCGTCTGGTTACCAACACTCTTCAAAATATCTTCTTTTGTGTTCAACAGAAGAAAGAAACTAATACAGGTTTGGAACAACATGGGGTGAGTAGACTAAATGGTGACAGAAATTTTCTTTTTTGGGGGTAAACTATCCCTTTAAGAGGGAAAAAAGTGTTATATAAAGCCATCACACACGTGGCAGTCTTGACTACATAGCAACCAGGCAAGAAAACACGCACAATATTTGTTCATGTCGTGGACACCGCCTCCACGCCGGGATTCCCTCACAGACCAGCACACAGGGGTCGTATATACGTCACCATGCCTACATGGGGAATTCCTCACAAAGATGCCCCGCAAACGGCAAGCTAGCTGGGCCAGTGTCATTTCACATGATCAGAGTGCGTCCTCTGGTGGACGTTTACAGAGACCGCACTGTTTTAAGTGTTTGATTCACAGACTGTAAAAAAAGAGGTTTGATTAGGTCATCGTTTTCTTTCTTTCTTCCTTTCTTCTTCTTTTTTTTTTTTTTTTTGATTAGGTCATCGTTAGGCCTGGAATAAGCAGACATTATGTTGATTTTTTTGACACATTTTGTTATGTTTATAATTTTAAACGTATTGTAATGGTTAGTTTATACGAATATTTAATTAAGTGCCAAAGCGCGCAGATTTTTTTTTTTTTTTTTTTTTAAACATTTAAAAAATATTTGTGCTAATTTTTGACCTTTGAATAAAATTGTACTCAAAATGTATTGGAAATAAATATTGATATAAGGGCACTTCAAAAAATATGAATATAGACCAACTTAACTTTTATTTTGAAATGAAACAGTAGACGGACATGTTGGAAGTTTCCGCAGGGATGTGTTGATGTGGCTGGATTCCATAGTCTGCCGCCTAAAGTTGATCTGTAAACAATATTCATGGATAACTCCGGTAAAGAAAAAGAGGCCATGGCTCTCATGGCAGACGCCGAAAAGAAAGTGAAATCCCTCGCAGTCGTTCCTCGGCTCTCTGTTTGGGTATGTTTTCTAACTTTTAACACATTGCTGATAGGCAACCCGGGGTAGACAGACAGTTAGCATGCTAGCAAGTTAGCTGTCAAACACTAACTTTATAGAAGTAATTATCAGAATGAAAAGAAGAAGACAAAAAACTCCAAAAACAAAATCTTGTGGCTATATCGCAAAGGTTGAGGTCTAGTCTTGTGATCTGGCGCTAAATGATGAAATAGTCTAGTCAGGCGACGAGAAATCAAGTCAGCTGACACCCACCTCAGCCAGTTACAACATCACTCAGCGTGATGATCACATGAACTCCGAGAACCCCCAAAACCCTAATATCTAAAAATGTAATTAACAATCATTTTTATGGTAAATAAAAAAAACTTAATACGTGTCCCTCATGACAACATTTACTTTACTGAACCGAAACAACTTTGGTTTACTTGACTACCTACACACACATACATCATTCATATGTGTGTTTATGTATATTTATATATATATATATATATATATATATATATATATATATATATATATTAGAAAAGTCATGTTAAAAATGATACAGGAGACTCATATTAACAACGTTTATTTATAGCCTTCATCTCTCAATCAACATTACAATTGCTCAATTCCAATTAAAGCTACAGAGCTTTATTTCTTATTTCAGGAGTATGAGCTCCATATTCTCACTATATCATACTACATGGGCAATAAAAGCCTAAAATATATTACTTTTTAAATTTATTTGTAAAAAAAAGTTTTGTTTAAAGGTTTATAGGGTTCATTCCATTAAAAAAATAATCCATTCTATTAACAAAATATATTTACTAATCAGCGTTAATTTTATGGTAACCGAACAAAAACATTGTGTCCCTCATGACAAATGTTATATTACATATATCTTTCAAGCTCTTTCGTATGTATATCGTGGCCAAAAATTAACAATTCGTTCTTCACTGATACGTCAACGTGTTCTACTAATTTGTTAATTCTCTTGTTTGAAGTAAATTGTGCGCACAATATAATCATTTGTTGCCTCGTTTTACTAAATCGTGGCCATGTTGTAATAATTAATTCCCTTGTTTTAGTTCAATCAAAATGAGAAAACAAATTAGTTAAATGTGGTCACGTATATTTAATAAAACAAAAGAACAAATTCTTTGTGGCTGTAAAATAAATAAATAAATATATATACAAACATCCATACAGAGTTGTAATCAATTTAATTCAACCCCCATTGCAAATCAGTTTTTTTTTACAGACTTTCAAAATGTACAGACTTTCTGTTTGCAATGAACAAATCAAACAAAAGTAATTGAAACAGCTCAACACAACAAATGTTTCAAGTGCTTTCCCCTAAATTCAACTGAAAATGCAACTTTTAATGACTTCTGCCGTCTCAAAATTATTCAACCCCTTCATGGGAAGCATCTTTAGTACTCCGCAGAACACCCTTCTGCTGTTATGACCTCCTGCAAACGAGATGTATAGCCAGACACCAGCTTCTGGAAGCGTTTCTGAGGAATCGGAGCCGTTCCTCATGAGCAATGGCCTCCAGTTCAGTGATATTCAGGAGATTCAGAAATTTTCTATGGGGTTCAAGTCAGGTGATGGCCACTAGAGTCTTCCAGGACTTCTTCTGCGACCAAGTCTTGGTGGAATCTGAGGTATGCTTGGTATCGTTTGTCCTGTTGGAAGGACCAATGATGCCCGAGCTTCAGCTTCCTCACTGACGGCATGACGTTTTCTACTAGGATTTCCTGATATACAAAAAATTAATCCATCCGGCCTTCCACACGCTGCAAGTTTCCAGTGCCTAAGTTTCCAAGAGCATCACGAGCCCCACCATGCTTAGCTGTAGGTAGACTGTCCTTTTCAGCAATGCTTCATTCTTCCTCCTCCAGACACACCGCTGATCCATAGGGCTGAAAAGTTCCAGTTTTGTTTCATTGCTCGACAGAACAGAATCCCAAAACTTCTGACTGTGGCTTATTTATATGATTTTGAGCAAATCGGAGCCGACTTTTCTTGTGCTTTCGGGTCAGTAGAGGTGTACGTCTTGAAGTCCAGCATGCGTTTAGTGCGTGTCCTACTGTGCAGCTGAAACCTCAGTGCCTGTTGCCACCAAGTCTTGCTGCGGGTCTTTTGTCTTTCGAGGGTTTTTCTGAACCTGCCTTCTCAGAAATCTGGTTGCCGCCGCTGATCGCTTCCTTTTTCTGTATGCGAACTATGCTTCCAGTTCCAACGATGTCTCTATGAACATTTAGTGCCTTCGCTATCTTTTTGTATCCTGTTCCTTGTTTGTGAAGGGTGATGATATCTTCTCTTAACTTTTGGACCATTCTTTTGATTATTTCTAATAGGAATGCACCGAAATGAAAATTCTGGGCTGAAACTGAGACCGAAACTTCTGGGTACATTAGGCCCAAAAACCAAAACCGAAAATGACTGAAGTAACCGGAAAAAAAAGACTAATTTCTTATTTTAAAATATTTTTTTATAATTGTATTATTTTAAAACATTTTAATTAATGAATCTGAATTTTAAAAAAAATACAAGCCAATAAGATAAAATAACCACACTTTTATTTTAAAGTAACTCACTAAAATTGAACAGAAAATAGGCCTATATTAAAGGTGCTGTATGGAGTTTTCAGCGGCATCTAGCGGTGATGTTTCAGATTGCAACCAATACGTTTATATGCGCGTGCTCCCGCGCGTGCCTTCTTTTTTTAAAAATATTATGTGAAGTTTGTGTTGGAGTCTGTGTTGTGCTAGTCGTTTCCTAGTATTAGCAGACTCCATGTCATAAAGTTGCAGTGTCGTCGCTGTTGAGTGCAAAGTCAGTAGACGAGGCGAGAGGCTCGGGAGCGTGCATGCAGGTCTCAGTCACGTCACTGGATTTCGCGGCAAATCCGACCCGGAGACTTCACATAAAAATAGGAATACTTGCTTTCAGAGGTAATAGCAAAACCCGCCGCCAAATGGATCAATTTTATTGTGAGATTACAACCCCTTCACACACACAGGCAATAAAAAATGGATTCATTTTAGTAGAAAAACTCCATATAGCACCTTTAAAATAATATTAAATATCAATATATTATTCTTCATTCAGTTCTAGGCAACATAATCCGACTGAGCGGAGAGCTGCACACACGGAGCAGAGAGCATAGCGTGCACACACACACCACACAGCCCTGTCCCAAACGGCTTCCTAAACACCCGCGGGCTTCCTACGAGTCCGCACTTTAATGACGTAACACAGCTTTGACTGTTGGGAAGAAGTCTGCAACGGAGCTCGCAATTCCTGATTGCTGAACACAAGAGGAGCGGGGGCGGCATATGTTCTGCTCGTATGTTCGGCCTTTTTTCTCTTTCGAACAAAAAACGAAAACAATAATATGATAATTTTCCGTGCATCCCTAATTTCTAACATGCAGTCAAACGTGACACTCGACAAACCTAGCCAGTTCAGATATTTCATGTGTTCTAGCTCAAGCAAACCTGGTGCAACTAATGAAGCCCTTGATTTGCATCAGGTGTGCTTGAAACAACAAATGTTTTGCAGATTATATACATACTGTATGTACTCTATAGATATGTCCGCATGCCATGTGTGGAGCTCTGTAGTTTTATGGTTTGTTTGAAATCATCATTCTAATATTCATTATATTTCACCAGGGGCTCTTCAAAGATGGAGGATGCTTGTGACTTGTATGGAAGAGCTGCAAATATGTTCAAGATGGCCAAGAACTGGAGTGGTAAAGACATTACATTTAGCTTCAGTGGGCTCGAATTTCGGCGCGGGTATCGCGCATCATTTTAATCATTCCCGCAGGTTCTCCCACTTATAATGCAGGAAATTCCCGCAAACATTGATTCACTTTAGCATGTGGGTTGTATTAGTAAATTTATCCACACAGATTATAAAATCAAGTCAGTCATTTTAAAACTGTCTGCGAGACGCAATTTCACAACTAGGCGTGAGCGATTCAGCTTAAAATATACTGTCACAAGCTTAAAACGCATGTGACGGTATAATGAAAACAGGATCCGTGCACTTGCTCTTACAGTGACAGTAGCCATAGTGTCTGTCACTAATGTTGTCAAAACAACAAAAGATAGCTTTAATTTGAAGGAATCAGGACTATTTAATTTAGTCAGTACTAAAAATGCTACCAAGTGTTATTTTACATTTTGATTACTTACTCAGTATTCTGAATACTAGTGTTAGACCTAAGCAAAATCTGTTCTCTTTATTTCTCTTTATTGGTATCTTTATTCTATTGTATTTATTTGTGCGACTTTTTTTCAGTTGAATTCAACGATTGATATCAAGCTTCCTTGTGTTGTGTTAATTCTTAACAAACAAAATTACCTTATTGTAAAAATACAATGAGTGAGCATACATTTAGGGGAGATAAATGTAATAAAAATAAAATAAAAAGTTTAACCCCCCCCCCCCCCCCCCCCCCCCCCCCCCCACCCACACACACACACCATTTTCCTAAATGAAATTCAGGCCTGTCCTCTTCATTTACATGTGTGAATGGAACAAAAATGCATTTAATTTCTAAATGAGGAAGAAGTTTGTGTGTTAAAGCAATACAGTCGATTTATGTCTTTTTAATGTTTGCATTTTGTTGTGTAAATGTGTTTGTTAGCTGCAGGAAATGCTTTCTCGCAGGCGGCCCTCCTACACTTGCAGATGCAGAGTAAACATGACGCAGCCACAAACTTCATTGATGCCGGAAATGCCTTTAAAAAATCCGACCCTCAAGGTATTTATTAAAATGTCACATTTACATTTCTCAAGTATGCTTTGGGTCTCATTCACTAACCGTGCGCACGCATGAATTTGTGTGTGAAATCAGTGTACAAACATATCATGATTCATCAATAACTTTTGCACTAAAATTTATTCCGAATTTGAAGCAAAAATATAGACAATATTGTGAAATATTATTGCAAATTAAAACAACTGTTTTGTATTTTGATACATTTTGAAATGTAATTGGTCACGTTTTTTGCTTCTTAATATTTTTGTGGGAATCTGTGATTCAGAAAGAAATACTTTTATTCAGCAAGGACACATTAAATTGACTAATAGTGACACAAAAGACGTTTGGAATGTTACAATATATTTATATTTCAAATAAATGCTGTTCTAGTGAACTTTCTATTCATCAATATATCTTGAAAAAATGTTATCAGACAAAAAAGTTTTCAACATTGATAATAAATAAGAACCATTATTAATAGAGCACCAATAAAACAGCAAATCAGCATATTAGAATGATTTCTGAAGGATCGTGTGACACTAAAGACTGGAGTAATGGCTTTTGAAAACTGTAATGATATATATTTTACAGAATTACTGTTTTTTACTGTGTTTTTGATCAAATAAATCCAGCATTATGTAACATGAGACTTCTTTCAAAAACCTTTTAAGCGCATCTTTAGAGAGCGTCATATGTTTGTTATCAGTGACAAAAGGTGAGCATGCATTTTGTTTTTTGTGCACCAACAAAACTATTAGGTTCTTATAATTTTTGAGTTATCTAGCTATCTGCAGTTCATTGAAAATGATTATGGTTCAGTCAGATGTCTGTCATTCTCTCCACAGAGGCCATCAACTGCCTGAACAGGGCCATTGAGATCTATACAGACATGGTAAGAGTCTTTCTTACATCTGTGGAGGCTGTAGACGGTGTTGCGGCACAGAATCATTTTGACTCTTTTCATCTGTTTATCTTTTTGCAATGAAAACTTGTTTTGGAAATTGTGCAACATATCCAAAGCATTTGTTTATGAAACATATTGCAAGTTACTTAATACACCATTGGAGGGCACTGTAGCACAATGCATGTGTTTTAGTGTCCAGAAACCAGAATCGTAAGGTTGTCAAATGCCATGCGGTGGCAACTCCCCAAAAACTTGATGATATTTATGAATTTTGTTTTTTAAGATATTTGTAAAACTGATTAAGTTTTGATATTTTGAAATGAGATTAGATTTGAAATTAGATATTTTGCTTGCAGAAAATGTTTTATCAATATAATCTGATAATTTCGAATGGCTTTCAATGGAGGTAATGGAGGTTTTCACCTGTGAAGTAATTTTCTCTGCTGGGTGAAATACCAGTGGTTTTGTCTGACCTGTGTTTTTGCTCTTGCCTATGAGGAATGAACCCGTGTCACTAGTGATTGTTTTGTTTCTCATCTTGTAGGGTCGATTTACAATCGCAGCGAAACACCACGTCACCATCGCTGAAATTTATGAGACTGAACTGGTTGACATTGACAAGGTCAGACTTTTTTGTCACAATAATTGATCATTTTCTATTGTAAACCATATATAATCCTTCATGTCCAAAATCTGAAAGGAAAATGTATTCACCTTATTCAGTGGTTTATTGTACTTTATAACCTTTTCTCAGGCCATTGCTCACTACGAACAGGCAGCAGACTATTATAAAGGCGAGGAGTCCACAAGGTATGGCAGTTTTGAAGCAATTTTTTTCCCCGTTGTTTCTCAATACTTATCTTCTGTGAGGATGTTGAGAAGACCAGTACAAAATGAGTTACCTATAACTTCTATCTAACAAATCTACTCCTGGAAATAGTTTAGATTACTTATTAAAAGACGTAATGAATAGCAAACATTTTTGCTGAAGCAGATCTTTGTCCCCATCTCACAGTTACAGTAATATTATTGAGATATATGGCCTTGTAGGCGATATATGGCCTTGTAGGTGATATATGGCCTTGTAGGTGATATATGACACTATTAATTTTATCATGGACTTTTGGAGGGATTTTTCCCATAATTGTAATAGTCATACTCTAGGACTGTGAAATAGTTTCTAATCTGTTCACTCTGTCTCTGATGCCAAAGTTCAGCCAACAAGTGCCTACTCAAAGTTGCCACCTACGCCGCTCAACTGGAGCAGTATCCTAAAGCCATTGAGATCTATGAACAGGTAAACTGACTCATATGACTAAATATGACTCATTGGAGGTCCCATATAAGGGTTATCAAAGTTTAACCATAAATATTTCCTTGTACAAATTTGTGTAACTAACATTGATCTGAGATAAGTAAATAAAGGTAGCTGTTAAAGGGATAAATTCACCCTAATAGGAAAAGCAAGTCATCATTGGCCCACCCTGGTGTTGTTCTAATGGCCTTCTCTTTTTTTCAACCACAAAAGGAGTTTTTATAAAAATGTCCCGCTCACGCTTGTGCGTATAATATCAGTGAATAGCTATTATGCTTTATCAAGCTTAAAAAAATAAAAAAACAAAAATATCCCAGAATGATCTCGTGTGACTCGTGCTGTATATTCCAAGTGTTCTGGGAGTGTACGATAGGGTTTGGTAAAAAATTAAAAATAAATTTGTGTATTTAATGGAAATCCTGAACTTGGCCGTTGGTCTTCTGTGCACGGCATGTGTTCATGAGACTTGGTTAGTGCCGCAGTTCACTCCGATTCTCCCAGAAAAAGCACACAAGTTGGAGAAATCAAGATTAATAAAAAAGTAACATGTAATTCATGTACTTACTTCTATGTAGGTCTGGGTGATTTTTTTTTTATTAAAAAATTTTTTTCAGTTTTTTTTTTTTCAATTTATTTGAATTTAATGTTTTGGTTAACAATTTTTTTAATTTTTAAATCGAGAAATCGCGGATTTGAATAAAAATGTTACAATTAGATGTTGACAATGTGGCAATGATAACAGTTTAAGAGAAGAAAATGATCCAACCACATGATGGCGCACCAGATTAATAAAGGCCCCGATATACTCACGGCAAAGTTATTTTTCGTTCTTTGTTTTGGGAAGTTCAAAATCCGTTACCAGCGATATACTGTTATCAAACATCTGATACCAACCACACTGCTGAGAGCGAGAGTTTACTCTCAGTAACATAAACGCACAACAAAAATGAGAAAACGGCAAGCATTTTTTAATAAAGCAGCAACATGGGTATGTTTGCACAAGCTCTGCAATTCATCACTCTAGTAAAGTCACGTCACGTTTATATATTTATACAATAGAATGCTTAAAATCAAGCAGCTTTATCGTATTAAGCATGAAAAACAGTGTCAGTGTTTCACTTTCAAACTTCATTTTCTACTATTAAGCAGCTCTCTAGTGTGTTCATGTTTTCACTCGCGAGGTCACATCTAATCTCAACTGATCTTCTGAGGAGCAATGAACTGGAAAAATATTTCCACTTGAAAGAAGGCGGAGCCTCCGCGTTCAGCTACATATTACGTAATCGCCACGGACCAATGGTAGTACAAAGTTGTTTACCAGCTGAACCGAACTTTTCCGAAGTTCGTTTTTGGCCTGATTTTGTTCCAAATGATGTCACATCAGTTTGTTCTGCAATTTCGCTTGACGTATATCAGGCATTAACCGCTCTCGTGATGCTCTATGAATGTAAAACACAATGCGGCTTTTCACACAGAATGCGTAATTGTATAGAAAAAAAGAGACGCGGGGCAGTGGAATGAAAAAGGCAAGGTTTAGATCCCTTTTCGGTTAGTAAACATTGTGACATTTTTTTTGTGGGCGGAGCTTAGGTGGAGGCAGAACGGCTTTACTAACGCTAGTTAGCAAGTTTTGTTAGCTTGTTTTTTAACAATGACTGGCGAAAATCCAATTTTATCTGAATATGTAAGGTCACTCACTGTCCGGGAACCGTGATTGTTATTTGGAAAAGTTAACTTTAATGGACAGAGCCAGATTGGCCGACCAGTACACGTTCACTCAATGAATGGATGGATGATCTGACAGGATTACCTCCACTGCACTTATGGCAACTGTAGAAAATAAGATGACACAAACCGTTTCCTTTATGTTTAGTCTCTGGTCGTTAGCTAGCAGCCTAACTGCAAGTTGTACGACTAACAAAGTTAGCTAACTTATGCGTTAAACAAATTAGCATTACGTGAGAAATCGCTTAACTTGTTCCCTAATTTCTGATGGTATCTCTAGGTGGGCATCCATGGGAAATCTTTAGATCCGTAATTAAATCATAATCCATACCAACAAAAGACAATAGTTTATTGATATGAAGTAATAACAAGCATTTTTGATGATCGTTTCTGTCCAGTCCTCTCATTTTATAGCGTTTAACTACGCTGTCGTCTGTTTTTTTTTTTGTCAGGCAAAATGTTATAAAATTTCCAATTGGATCATGTACTCAGTCGATTCTGGCACCCAAACAACATAGCAAGATGACATTTTAGGCTTCTTATGTAGCTGACTATGAATATAAATAGCTGACAAACTAGCTGATTTGTATTGGCCGCCTCCAGTTTTGCCTCCAGCTAACACTGTGGCGTAATCGTGACGTCGGCACAAAAAAGGTCTGTTAGACGAGGATTTTTTTTCTTACTTGAGCGGCACCATGTTTGCATAACCCACAAAACACGTCTGTTTAGAGCATAGAAAACTATGAAAAACAGCTCAGTGAAAAAATGCAAAAGTCTACCAAGTATGTTAGATATGTTTGTGTTACCGGCCTCAGACCTAGGGGAATCTGGGCAGGTACAAAGCCACAGGCTGGATAGCACTGTGGGTTAGAAAGAAGTGGAGATACAGAAATGATTGTCTTTCTCAAGCGCTGGATGTTTATTTCTGCTTTTTTTTTTAGTCAAATATCTCAATAATACTATTTCTAGATATGATATAGTATAGAAATGTTCTATAGCTATACTGAATACAATAAAAAAAAAAAAAACATGTAAAGCATTGGTATATATCAGATAAAATACAAAACCCATTAATAACATATTGTGAAATAGATACCAGTCTTACTGTATAATATATCACATATACATTACAATACAAACAACCTTTTCATAGATCAAATACCAAGAATACTATATTAAGATTTAAACTGTTCACGTGACTGTATGATAATCAATCACCAGCACAACGCATCGGTCTGGCGTTTGTGTGTGTGTGTGTGTACACATAGACATGTGTGTACAGGCACGCTCACATTAACTGACGACGGTAGCCTCCATAGAACATTGTACAGGCTCTAACTAACAAAATGTATACTGAACAGAGCACCGGTTAATACAAACAAAATTATACGAAGTAACGTTACAGAGAGACTTAAAGGTTGTGTAGGTAAGAATTGTCTAAAGAACTTTTTTTCAAATTTTGCTTAAACTGTCTTTATATACCAATACATAATTAAAATGTAAGTACTTTGAAAACGAGAGTATAAAAATTGAGTGGACTATAGTGTATTTAATCTTCAAAAAACACTGCTCATTAATTCCATTCGGGACGAAACAAGTGATTGGCTTGCGCGACTTGTCACTCTCCGTCGCCATGACTACCGCGCAATTATTGGCTCTGCCCACGTGCGCGCACTCGCGCACCCGTTTTTAGGTGGGAGTGAATGGAATTAATGAGCTGTGTTTATTGAAGATTAAATACACTAGAGTCACTCAGTTTTTTATACTCTCTATTTCAGAGTACTTGCATTTTAATTATGTATTGGTATATAAAGACAGTTTAAACAAATTTGAATAAAAGTTTTTTTAGACAATTCTGACCTACCCTACCTTTAATAGACATTACATCTTACACTTTAAACATACCGATGTTAACTCGACACAACTGTTTACTGTCCGTACAAAAAGACGAGAGAACGGAACAGGCTAACTTCAACTAACTCGCTAGCAAATACAGTATAAACACAGCATAATAACCTTTCTACACGGAACATGACAACATACATCACCTAGACAACCGTACTGGTGATATACTCTTTCAAAACCTTTTAACAGATTGGAAAGGTTTAAAAATATACCTGTGGGTTAGAAAGAAGTGGAGAAACAGAAATGATTGTCTTTCTCAAGCGCTGACCCACTACGGTGAAGCAGTGCAACAGCGCCATCTACCGGCATGAAGTGAAATACATAGGAATGTTATGTTACCTGTAATAAAAGTAAAAAAATAGGAGGTAACTTTTTTTTCCAATTAAAATAATATAGAAGGCCATTTTCTCGACCCATTACATTTGCATGAACATACTTGAAGAAATGTTTAGCATTTCTCGTATTTTATATTATTTCTGAGCATATAGGGTATGTTTTAGATAAGTTTGTAAAAAAAAAAAAAAAAAAAAAACATTTTCTGCAAAGATATTTAACAAATAAGTAATTTGGGCAAGGTCAGGATTTTTGTTACATAATACATAAAATTTTCGGTTTGTTGTTCACCAAACCCTATCATATACCTCCAGAACACTTGGAATATAATGCACGTGTTGCATGGGATCATTCTGATGATTCTTCTGCATCTTGATGTTGGCGCTATTCACTGCCATTATATGGACCAAATTAGCCTAGAAATCTAGACGCACCCTAGCGGCAGCAAATTTTATTTTGCCGCCAGTGTCGTCTAGCAACTCTCCGTTGGCTTGTGAGCCAAAAAAAAAAAAAAAACTCTAGTCAGGCCAATCACATTGTGTATAGAGTCGATGGGTGGGCTTAACATAATGACGGCAAAATTGTAACGGTTCCGCGTGAATTCCCTGCTACTTTTAAACAAAAAAAGATGGCTGCTGCTGCTGGCGAACAGCGGTCTTGCGAATTGGCTTTGTCAGCGACTCTGGAAGACTTAGAGTTAAGCTTTTCTTTGAGAAAAGAACAAAGAACGACACAAGTCATTCTTAAAAAAGGAAGATGTGTTCCGTCGCTCTGACTACGTCACCTTCTCCGTTGCTCTGGTTGGTTGTAGCGCTATCCTATTGCGTGCAGAGGGAACCGTTTATCCCGCCCCTCGGATTGAGCCCTGCCAATGGTGTGTTCCCAGACCCAACATCTTGATGTGAGTCTGGCTTGTCAGGCTAGGACCAAATATATATATTTTTTTTAAATTCGCCTTTTGTGGTCTGAAAAAAGAAAAAAACGTGATACTGCATTAGAACAACATCCGGGTGAGTAAATTATTGATTGATTGAAATCTTTATTTCGAACAT
>JARPMJ010007020.1:0-46943 GCA_033366665.1 Phoxinus dragarum
TGTGTATGTTTAAGAAACGTCGTGTGAGAAAATGCGTGTGTGTGTATGCCGTGCAGATCTTGCTGCGTAGACTTTATGGCACCATGCCTTACCACATCCAATCTGATACAGCTCAGAGCGAGAGCTATCCTGCCAACCAGACAATATGCAGAAACCATTAAGAAGAGCGAGAGAAAAATACAGGGAGAAAAAGAGAGGGGGTTATTATTGCATTTCCACTCACATGCGCTCACATCACTCATGCGCTAGTGACAGATATTCGACCATTAAGTTTGTTAGTTAAAGGGATATTTCACTCAAAAATATAAATTCTGTTATTATTCACACGTGTCATTCCAAACCTGTATTAATTTCTTCAGTGGAACAAAAAAAAGAGACGTTAGGCAGAATGACAGCCTTTGTCACTATTCACTTTCATTGTATAGAGAGAAAAAAATGCAATGAAAGTAAGTGGAGAGTGGAGACTGTCACCAAAAAACTGTCTAAAGTCTCCTTTTGTGTTATACTGAATAAATACAAGTTTGGAACAGCATGAAGATGAATAAATTATTTTAAGCCTAATTTAAGCTGAACTGTTTATTTTTGGTGAACTAGGCCTAAACCTTTAATTTAAGGCCCTGTCTTTTTTCTTCTGAAGTATTCAAGTGTGGAAAACTTTAATAAGAGCTCGTGAGCATTCCTGTCATCAAATTGAACCGAATAATAACCGTTTTTAAAAAACGTGTTTGAATTGTCTTACCGACTCTGAAGCCAGGCCCGGTCAGTGTGTCCGCCGACTGTCCGTTTTCACCGATAAGCGTCGTGTTGTTGCCCTGTTCGCAGGTGTCCTGACACTGACCCTTCAGGCATGTCCTTTTGCAGATGAGTGGCGCGATTACCACTTTGAAGCGCTCGCGAGTGGACGCGCGCTCGGCGCATAGAGCCAGCCGCTGGAGCGCAAGCCAGATGAGGAGCAGATGGTAGAGAATCAGCGAGGGCATGCTGGCATCCCTCAATGCCAACACAGGGCATTCACGCCACCACAAACAGAATATCCACGTAAACCCTGAGCGGACCAGGCAGTCCCTCCGGGCACGGCCGCAGAAGACGTTTTGCTGGAGCCCAGTTTGGAAAATCTACGCAAGCACGCGCTCTTTTCCCAGGCAGCGCTGGCTGTGAAAGTTCTCGAGCAGAAAGTTTTCCTGATGCCTTCCTGTCCCGTTTAAAGTAAAAAACTTGAAAAATTACATCCGGTTCGTTGGATAAAAATACAGATTATCCGCAACGAGTGCATTTGGGACATTTTTTTAAGCTTTTTAAAAAGTCTTACATGTTTTAAATGACAGCCTGGTAGTGGAATAAGGTGGAAAAACTCCTCATTCCTTAAAGCCAGGTCCTCCTTACTTTCAGTCGCTGCGTGGTGTGCGTATCGCACTTTGGGAAAGTTAAGGAGGAGGAGAGGCAAAGCAAGAGCCAATCCACGGGCAGTCGAGCTGGCGCAGGGCCAGAGCAGTACAAGAGCGGGACTCAAAAGTGGTTTTGTTGTTGGTGCTTTTCTTCGTCGTCACCTTCTTTTTCCCTTATTTCGCACTCTTCAAGTGCTAGATGAAGGTGTTGCGCGCGATCCTCCGCTGCGGTTCCGGTCAGTAAACACAAAAAAACGATAGTGGCAAGGACAGATGCGGTGCCCTGGGTCAAACAGTACTATGTGCCAGACTTGTTTCTAGTGTTTACTACCCGAGGGGAGCAGGAACGCAATTTACCAGGCGATTTCCAAATCTTACCTGGCAAGACCCAAATTACATAGTGGTATTTTTGAAGTATTATTATGTAAGCATGTATTAATTGGGATTGTTTTAGCATGTGAAGACCCTTGTAAAAAATACCCCACCATTCAATTGTTTATGTGTGACAGTATCAGTAGGCTACAGTGATTGTTACTATAACAAAAATTGTGAAAATACATTTGGTGCAATATATTTGACACCAATTGTATAAAAAAATTACAAAAATCCCTAACAAAAATCATGTTTTCATAAATATCCTATGATTTTACAGTAGTTATGCAGCACAAACTGATTGATGTATTTCTTTTATAAAGGAGCAAAAATAAAGCATTTTGTTTCCTAAATTAGAAATTATGTTGGTGTAATGGCAGCTTAATCGAGCTGATGATACATCACCATTTCATTCATGATCTCGATTATCTCGATGGTCGCCCGATGAGCTGCACACAGTAAAAAAAAAAAAAAGCAAAAGAAAAAAGAGATTATTCACATAAATGTGTTCATGTGGCCAAATAAATACTAAAGATAACAATATAATAGTTTTGAAATTTGACTCCCAAAAAAGAAAACTGCAGAGAATGTGATTTTATAGAGGACATGTGATAAACAAAAAGGGAGAGAGGGACAATTAAAGAAAGTAAGATGGAGTAAAGTAGAATGATGGGGAGGTGAAGTTATAGAGAAAGTGAGTTGAGTCACTTCCTTTAAGAAAAGTGAGAATGTTTGCTTTCAGTCACTGAGGAAATGACTGCATGAGAGCTCCTCACTCTCTCACACACATACATGGAGAGAGTTCACAGGCAGATCATACATTTTTGGCTACAGAGAGGCATGCAGCACCAAAACCCACAACAGACATGCGCAGTTGCTCAAACACACATAGGAATTTTTATGCTAAAATACACATGCACACAGAGAGCTATCGCATGACCAGAAAAATGGAAAAATGGAGACTCCATGCCAGTCTCCATTTTTTTCTAACATACAAACATAATGAATTTCAAAAGCAACACTCATAAAGTCTATAAATATTATACTGTTATTTAATTTAATTTCTTAGGGTGTTTTCACACTTTTTCAGGGGTCTGGGCATTTAGTTTTACAGTTCACTAAAACATATTGTGAACGCAAATTGCTCTAGGACATTTTTGAATATTCCGAATGAATACAAACACTGACAGTACTACTATTTTAAAAATTGAAAAAGCTAAACAATATTAAATCAATAGACCATAACATAATTGTTAAATTGTAAAAACATTAAATAATCATTATAATATAATAATTTATAACATTTTAAAAGTATACTATGCAATCAGTGACATTGTGCAGGCATATTGTTTATGTATTTTCAGCAAAGTATTTTTCTATGATATTTTTCTAGAATATTTCTATGCTGATTATTCAAATAAAATTCCAAACAAACGTGATTTATACATGTGAATGTGTGATATACAAGATACGCAATACGTATTGCAACAAATTTATATTTTTTGTACAAAAGATGTTTTTTTATATTATATATTCCATGTTTAAATAAGTTCAACAGCATTGTAGCCATGTTGTTTTACGAAATAATATTAATAAATAAATACAATTCTTTAAAAATAAAAATCTTGGTTACAATAGGCACACAATGTAAGTGAATGGGATCAAATATTGGAGCTACAACAATTGAAATGGACTAGATCTAAAAAGCAACAGTATGATCACAAAGAGGTCTGAAACTTTCACTTTTGTTCACTTCACTTTAGTTTCACTGTAGTTAACATGGTTAAATGTTTGCTTTGTGCCTTTACATACAAAAAACTAATTTAGTTTGGAGAAGAAAAAGATGCGCATATATTCACTATTAACAATATATTAAATTAATTCTAAATCAACAGAATTCAATATTAGGCCCTCATCAGGTGACTTTTTCCCAAGCAGCTTTTAAGATAACTGAAAGGGGAACTATTATTCCCCTTTTTACAAGATGTAATATAAGTCTCAGGTGTCCCTAGAATGTGTCTGTGAAGTTTCAGCTCAAAATACCCCACAGATCATTTAATATACCATGTTGTAAATGCCCATTTTTGAGTGCAAGGAAAAACATGTTTCGTGCATGTATCTTTAAATGCAAATGAGCTGCTGCTCCCCACCATGCTTTCCAGAAGAGGGTGGAGCCTGTACAAATTAACAAAACATCTGTTTGGTTTTGATTATCATCTCTATCGTGGTCACGCTCATGTGGCATTGCAGTTCATTATGAAAGTTTATACTACAGGGCCGTTGAATGCTTGAATCTGATTGGTTGACGAACGTTCTGAGGTGTGCAATTATTTTCAGGGAACCGCACGGCTAAAGTAGTTCCGGCAGGTCTTGACCTCATTACAGTTCCATATCACTTCGCGTAGTCAACTGTAATAACGGACAATACGATACAATTCATAACAAGTAAAAGCTGCAGCCCCATGCGCTTGATCTGCAATTTTCAATGTCTAACTTCACAATCAATGAAAACATGCAGTTTAATTTTAATAAATAAAGTAAACAGTCCTATTCATAATCAAAAGAAAATTAAACTGAATATTTAAATAAATTGATAGTCCTGTTGCACGGGTTTTCGTAATTATTGAAGATAATATAACAAATAAATAAAATTGATAGGCCTATACTTGTTAAAAGGGCTTTGTGTTTCATTTATTAGTCTAGTCTACTGTCACTAATAGAAAAAAAGAATGAACGAATTAATTAAAACGAATTGAATTAATAAATAAATAGTAATATTGACGCACATGCTTCTCTCTAAGGCCAGTTATGAATGTAATTTGATACTTATGTTATGACTGATCATGCACGCGTTTTCAGCGCGTTCAGTCTGTTCACAGTGGTGTTTAAAATCTACTGCATTCACAGTCAGAGAATGTTTCTAGTCGTTACGTGTGTCAAGCATTAAGTGGCCTTTAGTCTGCTATCAGCGGCTCAGACCTCCGTTACTAACTCTAAAATGACGTTTTGGAATTAGCAACGGAGCATGCAGTTTAGATGCGCAAGGAATTAGTCCTACATACAAGAGCGTTTTAATGACAAAAACTTTACAAACGTCTTGAAATACATCATCTGAACAATATTTCGAGGTGTGGTAACTGTAGTATAAGCGGAATAATTGACTCCAGGCCGTTGAATTATTATAAAAATAATGCACACCCGAGGTGTAACGGCCACTCCGCTTCGCGTCGTGACCGCATTACCACCTCGGGTGTGCATTATTTTTATAATAATTCAACGGCCTGTCGTCAATTATTCCTTACTTATTATCTGCATGCGTTTTAAAGCCAGTCTAAACTTCTGATGTATGGTTTTCTGAGCACACACATCCGAAGCATGTGAAAGCTGGATGTCAGACAGAGCGTAGTGTAAGTATTGAACTTCTCTTTCACGTGTTATTGCGTTTAAACTGTCAAATACACACAACAAGGATATGTCAAAAAACACAAAGTTCACATAAACACAGTCAGTTATGTCTGTGAACATACACAGCAAGTAAAGAAATTGCATGGGTAGGCTATATTATATCTGTGAATTAAAGTGAACGCAGCATAATTATTCAGTACCTACTGCTATATGTAAGGAATCATTGATTATTCGGCTTATACTAGTTACCACACCTCAGAAATTTTTTTGTTTTTGTCCTTAAAAAGCTTTTGTGTGCAGGACTAATTTCTTTACGCATCTCATCCAAGAAATGAGAGAGAGATTAATCGTGTGTCTGTGCGCTATTTACCTCAATCTGTGCGTCTCTCAACAGTGATCGGCACCAGCATCTACTAATAGCGAATCTACGCTCGCTAGTGAGAAATGTCATGTAGCGTTCGCAAATCTATTTTACTGATAAAATCGTCAGAGCAGCGCTTACAACCTTTACAGAATATGCTTACAACACGCGAGTGTGTTGTCGGTGTCGTTGTGGGTTTTGGTTTTGTAGACTCTTAAGACCTTTGAAATAACTGAAATCATTTGGCTAAGTGATATGGAACTGAAATGTGGTCAAAACCTGCCTGGAACTACTTTAGCTGTGCCTTTCCCTGAAAATAATTGCACACCTTAGAACGTTCGTCAACCAATCAGAATCAAGCATTCAACAGTCCAGTAGTATAATATGAATCAAACAACAAAATAAAACAGAAAATCCCTCACTGCTTTTGATTGAATAACTTATAGTTTTAACCAGATGACATTTCTTACTTGAATGCTGCTATTAAATGCTCTGGCGAGGAGATAAACATGGCGGACTGGGTGAGGTCTATGCTAATACGACAGAGTCCGTCAATGGTCGTGGGCGGGGACTGTGCAATATGACACAATACATACTGTGACATATTTTTACCATTACAGGGTGGTTTTGTACACACTGCTGACACACATTTATGTTCAAACACCATGTAAGTGAATTTTGCAGAATAGGTCCCCTTTAAATAGCAACCAAAGGCAACCTCAACACCACATATATGACCAGTTCTTTAAATGAAAACAAATATTCTGCGCATCAGAATAATACTGTCAGTATTACACTGTCTGATGACACAGAGCACTGGGATGAGTGTTCAAGCCAACAAACGTTACCCTCAATGTGACATTAAAACCTGCTTACCGCAGCATGGAGAGCAGGGACAATGTGGTCTGGAGGCAGGGTGTGGGCTCAAAGAGCAGAGTGGTCTTGACTCACGTCACAGAGACTATAATCATGCCTGAGCGGATACATGAGTCACTTCAGAATCAAGAAGGGAGGAGAGCTCTGACCAAACATCAACTAAATATGGGTCAGACTTTGGCTGACCGATGTCTCATCGTCTGGGCAAAAGAGCACAGTGGCACTACAATGAAAGTCTTTGGGGGTTGAATTGACTGATGGGGAACTGCTAAAAGGGGAACTAAACAGATAGTTAAAGCAGATTCTGTAAAATGTACAATTCTAGACTATTTTAAATACTTTCTAGACTATTTGAAATCAGTAATGTTTTTTTGTTTTTTTACCAAAATGTGACAATAACATTACAAAAATATCTCTTTCAAATAAATGCTGTTCTTCTGCACTTTCTATTCATCAAAGAATTCGAAAAAATTTTTTTATAATGGTTCCCACAAAAATTAAGCAGCACAACTGTTTTCAATATTGATAAAAAAAATATTTCTTACAGCAAATCAGCATATTAGAATGTAAATTCAAAGATATTAGATATTAAAGATAAAGATATTAATCTCATTAAAATTGAAAAATGATTTAAATAATAATAGTAATATTACTACTTTTACTGTATGTTTTGATCAAATAAAATACAAGTGAGTGTGAGACTTCTTTCAAAAACATAAAAAATCTTCCTGATACCTACTTTTGAACGATAATGTTTATAAATACCCACATAACTATTGCTGCAATAAATCTAAACATGAATACAGGATAACTTCCATTATTGATCATTATACGAACAAATTAACCCCAACAACTGCATTGATGATAACTGATGTTGCCCTGTTGAAAATTATAGATGTTTTCATTTTCCAAGAGTGAAAATCCATGAATATTTCCAATGAATTTGGTCAAAGTCAAAATACATGTACTTTATTTTATGTTGTATCCTGTGAGTAAGACGTCTCATCCCAGTGTATAAGCAGTCAACACAGAAAAGAAAGACTACCCACACAACTATATACAAAGACTATATAATACAGACAGAGAGAGGAAAATATGTCTAATTTCATCTTAGTCCTGAACTCCCTCACGAATAGCCCCACCTATAACACTGTTGATTCATTTTACCAAGTTCATGAGACCTGCATGTGATATATATCTATATATATTATATACATTGATCAATTCAGTCCACACCTAAGCCAGAAAAATCTGGCATGAACATTTTAAATTCAGATTCAATAATTAATACATTTGATTTGAAAGTTTTAATGGTCAATGATTATAATACTGTTGGTACATCATTCTGAATATGAGTGAACTTGAAGGTTATAGATATTAGGGAGCTGATGACTGTGCCCTTTTTTTATATAAAAGAGTATAATGACTGGAAATACATACTAAAGGATACGCAAGTAGAGATGTTTTGTTATAGCAAAGAAATTCTCAGCAGATGTTAATGTTTTCTTAGCAAAACTGGCCTGTTTTTAGATATCTTACAATGAAGCTTAATGCTGGAGGATGAAAGTTTACATTGATCATACCATACTGAAACTTAAACATTACGAACAACTACTTTGAATCTTCCCCTCCATTTGGTTAAAAATGTTGCTGTCTCTCAATTTGTATTACAGTATTACATATAAAGTGTTGCAGCCCGAAAATACTGGTTTCATACTACCAAAACAAACAAACAAAAATCGGAATGTTTGATCTTTACATGATTTCAAACACTCGGTTCCGCATATTTACTAAGCATGAGGCCATTGAGTGTTTTTACGCAGACAATTTTTTTGGGTGTTAACTGCAATCATTTTTGTTGAACTTGAACCAACTACAGATTGACCACAATCTTCAAACATCTGCAACAACAGCTCTAAATTCAACATCACATCTGGGCACAGTCAGGAACAAATGCAATATTATAACAAAGTGAAAAGTTTAAATAGTCTAAAGTTATTAAAACACTTGTCATGGATCTTTTAAAGCTCCAGTTTCTGGCATGAAATTTTAAAGACTAAACCTATTTCAGTTCTATGTACAGAATATACACGTTGAATGAACAAAATAAAAAAAATGTAGATATAAAAACAAACCAAAATTGGTGAAATAAAAATGTATTCACAAAACCACACAGATTGATGCCATGGCCATGACAGAAACAGCGTCTTCATTTTTGGAGGAGAATTTCTTTCTTTTTTGGCGAGAACCGACCAAACAATTTGGCAGTAACAGTCTTTCCCTCTTACATCCATTAGAGGGCACCACTTTTAAAGTTTCCTTGATTTCTGTGTTAGCTGTGGATCTGCACAATACATTTTTAAAGATAAGTCAGCTGAACTCCGTTGAATTAACCCAGGCAGTCACATTTCTGATTTTTTGGATCAGCACCATGTGATAAACTCTTCACCCTGAACACAACATCCTCCAAACTTGACTCTTAAATCTACCAATAAACCAAACAAACTTCCAAGGTAAACTGAATGAATATTCTGCAGCCTGCAAACACTCAACGATAAAAAGGAAAAAAGTTACCTTCATTTAAAACAATACTACAGCTTTTGATGCACATCGGAGTGTGAGCCTGTGCAACACAACCACAGTTAAGGCTTTAATGCGTTCATCTTAGAACACCTACGCAATAGCTCTTTATCTGAAGAGGGCATTCAAATTATTATTACACCAATGACAACACCCATAATTATGGAGTAACAGATCATACAATACCCTGTTAGTCCCACGGGAGCATCAACGGCTCCAACACTAAAACACATAGAAAGAAAAGCCTGCAAGACCTGCAGTGGTTTTGTCCTGGTCTATATGATGTGAAATCATCGGATATAATGTGAATATTTAGGAAAAGTCATCAAGTTAGAGTTACATAACGTTATTGTCAAATAATGAGCTTGTTTTTATGTTGCCACTGACAGTGTTTTTTTAATCCAGGATAAGATGTAACCTCGATCGTAGAGTTAACATAACATTTTGGTAAAAAAAAAAAAAAGAAACAACATTTTAAGTCTGAGGTTAAATTCACTATAAGACCAAAATGTTATTTTTTTGCTTCTGTTTGCTTGACTACACACAATCCACCACAGGCTCGCCTTCGTTTCCTTCTTCTTCCGCCCACATCCCGAATCTCATATCCTCATCATCCATGGATCCCCCGTCCCCCTCTCCCAAACCGGCCATGCCTATTGCTTCATCCGCTCCAGGCTCCCCCTGATGGGCACGGAGGTGTTTCCTCAGACTGGCCGGATCTTTGAAGCCTCGATGGCAGAGTGGGCAGCAACACGGCCGTTCTCCTGTGTGTATGCGCTGGTGGTGCTTCAGGTGCTGCAGGCGACTGAGGCGTTTCCCACAGACGCTGCACACATACGGTTTTTCACCAGTGTGTGTGCGGCGGTGCTTCCGCAGGCCGTCGAGATGGCGAAACTGCGTTCCGCAATCGGAGCAGGAATACGGTTTCTCACCCGTGTGGATGCGGAGGTGAGTTTTAAGAGCCCCAGACTCACGGAAACGGCGGCCGCACACGGTGCACGGGTACGGTTTCTCTCCTGTATGGATCCTCAGGTGCTTTTTCAGGCTAGAGATCAGACGGAAGGTCTTGCCGCACTCCAAACACAAGTGAGGACGTTCTCCAGGTGCCTCCCCCATCAACTCCGAGATGGAGCGTCGCATAGGCTCTTCTGGCGATGAGCTGTCCACCCCTGGGCTCCTCCTGGGAGTCATACCCAAACCAGGAGCATCTCTCTGGGCCGATCTAAGTCCGGAGGTCCCCTGCGTAGGCGAACTACTGGAGGAGGGTCCATTGTGAGGCCTGGAGGGGGGCGGTGGTGTGGTTTTGGAGGGGTGATGGTGTGAACGGGAGCCTCCTTCCTCCTCGACCACGTGGGCGTATGCCAGATCACACACATTCTGAGCTGAATGCTCGGCTTCTGTGGGCGCCTCTCTTCCCCGCACACACACCTGTCCAGAGGCAGGAACCTGCTCCTCTTTAATAGAGAAGCTAGTGTGTGAGGGAGGGTTGGGGGGTCTGGTATGCGAGAGTCTTCTGCTGTCATCCACCATCTCACCTGTAACACAGATCACACATTTACACACTGGTAGGAAAGCGAACAGAACATAATCTCATAAACTACTAATTATGAAACTGTTAAATGGAGTCAACTAAAAGCTGTTCTTTCTAAAATCTCAAATTTCCCTAATTTTCACACAAACAATTAACCAGTAGGCCCATCACTTGTAAACATCCTTATCTGTTGATCTCTTTCTCTAAAATAGGGAATCAAGGATGCACAAATATTACACTTTTTAGATTATGGTTGAAAACTAATAAATAGACGATATTAAAAGAATACTAGTTATAATATTTTATCAAAATAATCTAGTAATTTTGAGATTTGCTAAAGATTAGACTTAATGTTAGAAAAAAAATTAAATGAAAAATGATTACTGTTTGGTCATTTAAATGTATATAAAAATAGAAAATGTGTATGCACAATTAAATATCGACAGATGGCACAGCAACAATTCATAAGAGCAACAGTACCTACATGTGTAAAAATGATTGTTGTCTTACCAGGTCGGTTCATGTCTGAACAGATGTTAGACGAATGGACGGATATAGGGTCATAAAAACTGTTCGTCACCGTCCCATCCGCCTGAATGGAGAGGTGGCAGCTCTTGAACTCTTCTCTGGAGTCAAAGCCGTGTATGGCATCACCCAGAGCGCCACTCAATTCGGGTTCAGCTCCAGTAAAGCAGCGCGGATCCGGCTCGGGCGCACTCCGATGGGTTAAGCGGTTCGAGTTTAAAGGTCCAGAAGTGGCGTAGACGTGATGTCCCGGCATGGATGGATTTCCAAAGGGGCCCTGAAGCTGGTCTATTAATTTCTGAGCGCTACACAGACACTCCTGTAACGTCTTGAGCTCTCTCTCCGAGACTTCGAGCCGAACCTTCAGCTTCTCGTTCTCTTGCTCTTTGGTCAGCAGCTCCCGCTGGGTCTCGGACAGCACCGCCACGATCTCGCCCAGAAGGGTGTCCACTGCTGCGGACAGAGTGGACCTGATGGTCGGTCCGAGGCGAGTTCTGAGTGTGGAGATTGAGAAGTTTTTGTCCCGGACCGTGTTTTGCATGCACTCATCCTTCTCCCCCTTATGGGATGAGTTGATTATAGTTTGTTTACGATGAGAAGCGCTCGCTGATGAGCTGTTTGATGCTGTTGGTATCGACACTGGGTTGATTCTGCCCGCCCCGTTTTCACCGTTGCTGCGCTTTGAGTTCATTGCGAATTCTTCTGCTGTACAACCAAACGAAAAAGAAACCTATTTTATCAGTTATTGTTGTAATATTTTAATGCTTTATCAAATGAAACGCTCATCCTTTGTAGTCTCGCTGCGACAATATTTCTAAACACTCAGAAATTAGAAACTAAAGACGACGAGCCTGACGAGCTACTATAGCATTGCCATTAGCAAACTAGCCCACACATTCCTCTCGCAAATAGAGCTTTCGCTGCCTGGGTTTTGTTGAAAGCTCGATAAATAACCACACTGAAAGCTCACGACAATACTATTTTTAATCTGCATTAATGTGGTAATCGTTTTGTAGCAACGAGCCAGAGCCTTCATTCCACTGTACAAGCGCGGAGGTCCATCCTGACTTTTGATTGGTCAAAGATGTGGTCGCGGCTTAATGACATACTCTCGCGTAAACAAAGCGCATGAAAATGACGATTTTTCCAGAGCGATAGGTTGATTAGTGTTTGTTCATGTTTGCGAATCATGCCGTACACAAACCTCTAGTTTACACAAGAACCGTTTGCTGATGCAAACTAATGTTTTTAACAGTTCAACATACGATGACGTATGAAAGGCAAGTTCGTCAAGATAAACTTTGACGTTGTCTTGACGTAACATATTAAAACCTTTAAGTTTGAAGTCTTTACATATTGACAGAAATAGGCTACTGTCAGACAGATACTCAAGTGGTTCTCAACCATGGGGCCTTTTTGGGGGCCTCAGCCAACTTCCAGGGGCCACTAATAAATCTCACAATTATTTAAATATAATACATAATCTTCATTAAAATGTAATTCATGCACTGACATCATATTTTTTCAGAAGTCTTTTAAATAGAATGGCTGTCTAGTGAATGGCAACTGAAGCTGACAACTTGTTCAGTTCATGCAGCAATGTCTGGTTCATATGAAAGATTGTGCAAATAATCATAATTAAGCTGTCTGTGGGAGTGTAAGCCATACTTAACTTAGTTATTTCTCTTTGTTCGCCGGCTTTATGGAACACTCTTGATGTGGGGTTGACTATACAAAAGAGGGAATTGCAAGAATAAAGTTCTTTTGATTAAGCTTTTGGATATTGCAGTTTCTGAGTACAATAAAATCTTGTAATGTAGGCCTACACAATCATGACTGTGGAAAGAAAAAACATGACTGTGTGTGCGTTACATCAACCATTCAGTTTCTTAATTGTTTGAAAAGGTAACCCGATTCATATAACTAGACATGTATTCCACAATACTGCATATTACTTACACAGAGTGATCAAAAATCTAATTTCTCTGTAATTTTGGTGTAACATTTACACTTCCTACAACGAAACAGTGCTGCTATTGCAGTGGATTTCAACCTTTTTGACTTCAATGTCCCCCATTGTCCACAACAACAATATTCAAAGGCGACATGTTCTACTTTTTCTATTTGAATGCTAATTTTATCTTATTTTATATAAGTCATCTTGAGGCCCCCATTGGGCCCTGTCCCTCTGGTTGAGATTCACTGTGCTATAGACCTTATTCAGAGCAGCGCCCATGAATAGATGCATGTCTATCCCTCACAGCCTCACTTTCATTCTAAAGATGGCGCTGATGGGAATAAGGTCTATTGTGATCTGTTGTGTTCTAGGGCAGGTTGTGCTGCAGCGCCATCTGCTGGCAGATATCAGTATATAGACAATGACTATTACCGTTACGTCCCGACTCCCGATGACGTAGGCTATTATGTTTATAAGGTTTTTGAAAATGTATTTTACTCTGTGTTGAGTATTATTTTTGTTATGTGCTCTGTCTCTCTCCCTCTCTCTGCTTGCATTGCAGTTCATTAGCCACACACCTGATGCTTGTAAAGAGTGTGCTGCAGGGCTAACACTGCTTGACTTCTCCCTGCACTAGACTTGAGTTCCTGCGATTGAGTGTAAAACTGGTGTTGATTTTTTTTTGTATAGCAGTTAATCTGCACACCTTTTGGCTTACGTGTGGTCTGGTTTCAAAACAGCGTTGTAGTCCTTTTGCTATCAGGTAGTGATTTTTTTCTTCTTCATAACGTTGTTTTGGTATTAAAAGCTAAGCAATTGTAGCTGTCGTATATGAACTCTTTTTTATGTTATAGAAAGCTGGGTCACTTTTTATTTTTTAATACATTTATCCCTGTTTTTGGTTTGTCAGGAAGTGGAAGGAAGCGTGTTGTTTTTTTCTTTTCTTTTTTCTTGTAGCCTACAGGTTGTTTAGTTCTCCTTCCAATAGTTAACCCTTTTGTTTGTTGTTTTGGCTAGACCCTCTCCTTAAGATTGATTGCTTCTATTTTCTTTGTTTAAATAATATATATATATATATATATATATAATATTTTGACTCTCATTTCTGGGGCAGAGGACTGAAGGGAATCCTCCACGTTTACGTTTCTCCTTTTTGATTAAATTGAATCCTGTTATCCTTTCCCAACCCTAGACCGGGAGAGCTTGTAACATGACCAAGAATCAGAAATAATAACGATCACATTTGGATTGTAAAAAGCATATACCACAGTGTCTTGTGTATGTGCCAATTTAAGCACATGTTTAAACAGCCAAATACATGACAAAAAGTCTAAGTTTCATTTTATACTTACCACTGGACATTAACCAATAATTAACTACAAATAAACTGCTGCTGCAGTCTGCTTTGAGTAGCTCTGATCCAGAGCAATATGGTCTGGTGAATTGCAATATGATACAGTATGATATACAACACATAATAATAATATTCATATAATATAACAAATGAACTGTTTTACAAAAATGAAAAATATGTCCAAAGTGCATGTCAAGGTTGTTTTGCCATACACAAATAGACAAGTGTTTCCACATTGTATCCCTTCAGTGGAACTATAGGGAAAACAGCCACAGACCTTTTTTTTCCTTGACTAACTTGTTATATAAATTTGGTCAAGTAGCTTCATACTGTCATTCCCCCAAACTCATCCATGTGTGAGTATGATGGTAAACCATGATTCATCATTCCGGAGTTCAGTGGCAGTGAGCTTTACACCAACCAGCACATACTTGGCATTGCCTATCTGTGAATGGAGCACACACCCATGGAAACCCATTTTACAAAGCTCCCAATGAATAGCCTACTTCTGGTTCTGATTTGCATTTACAGGGGCAGTTTTGAACTTCAAAGCAGGGTCTGTATGCATCAGATGCTACGTGCGTCATTCAGCGCTCTGTAATCCTTTTCTTTGGACTTATGTCTGGCCCAGCACTTTCTGACTCAGCTGTGCTTAGCTTAGAAGGATGTATTACAATTTGTGACTGATACTAGAGAAAAATGACACATAAGTCACAATGAAGTGGCAGATTCATCTTTAGGAATTTTGAACATTGGTTAAATCAGGATCTGCTGTTGAACATCTGGCTGTAGTTACAGCTCTCTCTCTCTCTCTCTCTCTCTCTCTCTCTCTCTCTCTCTCTCTAAAACAATGACTACTGTGTTTTAGTTGTGTTGAACTTTTGCATGTTGTGTTTTGCGACACAAATGAGTCACAGTGCGATGTGTTTTAATTAGTGAGAATGTGTTTAGAGTTTTGCTAAAATAGTGCATGAGATTTGCAAATAGTGCGTCTAACTGCCTAAACTCGTTTAAGGTTTTGCAGAAAGAGTGATTTATTCGACAAATTGGTTCAGGCTAGTAAGAATTTAGTTCAGGGAATGGGGTTTATGCAAAATAAGCGGAACTATAAAGAGATGGATGTGGTTTTCCTTAAACCACACCCACCACAATAAAGAATGGAACTTTCCAGTGGCAGAGAACTGAATACGTCACACACTATTTATTTCTGCCTGTTATGGTAATTCTGTCATAAATTATAGCTATTTTCCAGCTTTCTAAAATACAGAGGATTACAGACTGCAGATAACGAGAAGCATTAGTATTAAAAGGGCTGACTGAATCGGTTTATTCTTCTAGAATGACGGAAGTGTTTCGTCTAAAGAGAAATGTTTCTTGTTTCTAAAATGTTTTTTTCTGCCTCTCTTGAGTTGATGGTAGATTTACTCTAAAAACACATACTTGAGTTAGTGGATAGGTGCTGCTGTTTGATATAATTTCTGCGGTAAATGAAAAATGTGAAAAATCCCAGGAATTCCTAACTTTTTTCTCTGCCCTGAAGAATCTGGACGTACTAAACCACCCCCTCATTTTAAGTAACTGATTTTAAACAGAAGCTGTAACTGCACTGACATGGACAGCAAAAAATAAAATAATTATTTTAAATACTTTGAAATCTAGACACACAGTGATGCACTACACTTTTTTTATTGCAATAACAATAACAATAGGGGACAGAGTCATACAAAACACTTGACTCTATAAAAAAATAAGATCACAATTCTGCATTTTGTATATAAAAAAAACAATCTAATACAGTGGTGTAGACAAATTACATAATTAACTGTGACCAGGGATACAATCATCCCACGCAGTGTGGATTTTCCTCCTCTTTGTTTACTTTCAGGAGTTCTGTTGGAATTTTCCCTCACTTTTGCACGTACGATCACACCGGTGTGGGCATATGGTGTGATTAGAACGGTCAGTGCAGAGCCAAAGAGAGAAAGAGTTGCGACACTCCCATAGACCTCCGTTGTAAAAAAAATGGCGCGCCTACTTCCGGGATTTGAAGATCGGATTAGTTCCAAACACTAATTTGGGCGTTGAACCCATGGTTGAACCCCATTCACTTACATTGCTGCGCGTTGAGTTCCAGAGGTAACTTGCTGAAATATCGACCTCTTTTGAATTGTCAACTGTCTATATTGTTTCAGAGGCCCTTTGCGATGCTTATACTGGTCTTCATTTGTACATGCACAGCGTAATTATTTATATTTTATCTTGGTTGTTTCAACCAATTTTCTAGCATTGCCTGCTTGCTAATTAGTTAGCTAGTGCGACTTCGCCAGCTGTGAAGATATCATCTAATTAGTTCGGTAATGAATCGCTACCACCTTTATAGCAACTTTTATTTAATTACATTTTTGGGATATACTAACTTTTAATTTGTTGTCTTGAGTGAAGTGGCTTGTGAGAACAATGCTGGACCTCTAGGATTGTTATGGCCATCACCAGTCCTGTCTGTTTCATGGATCACCTGCCCCTGGTTTTTGTTTTTCTTGTTCACACACACTCACACAAGCACACATTTTTGTTGTCTGTCATTGTTTAATAAAAAATATTTAATTTGAAAACCTTAATTTGTATCAGCCATGCTTAATTGATGTCTCAATAGCTGTAACAGAAGTTACAAGTGTTTTGTTAACGTTAGTTAAGTTACTTGGATTGAGTTACAGCTAACCTTACACTAACCCAGAGCCATAGAGAAAAATCTTCACTCTGCACTTACATATAGACCCAAACATAAAAGCATGAAAGTAGTTTTTAATCTGTTATAGTTTTGATAATATGTGTATGGCTTAATCTTAAAATTCGTCCAGGTGGATGCTGCACATTGGTGGTGGTTGAGGAGATTCCCCCTTCCATGTAAAGCGCTTTGAGTGTCCAGAAAAGCGCTATATAAATGTAATGAATTATTAAAATTATATTCTTAGTCTTAACATGATCATGTTTCACGTTGTGGTCCTGGGGGTGGCCACTTTCATCAGAAGAAGTGAGCTAGCTTCTAAGTGAATTCTGAACGGACCGCCACGCCAGACCTCTTTGCGTGATCGCAAAGGTAGGCTAATGGCTGAATCGGAATATAAGCAAAATCACGGGAATCAATAGCCTAATATAGCCCAGTTGTGCTAAAATAAATATCATGAGACGTCCATCATCAGATGAATGATATGGAAAAGTTAAGTTAGAGCCGCTAAGCCAGTGCTACTACACATGCGAACATGAACTAAGCTTTTCCCTCCAAAAATATAGCCTAAAACTTAAGTAGCCTACAGTACCTCGTTGCCTCTCCAAATGCAAAACTGACATTAACAAAATGCAATAACAGCTGAAAAAATACTTGGGTGTGAGTTTTATTTTTATATTTTTCGTTCAATAATGCAATCGCTGCTGTCTGTAGAAGAACATGACAGCCAGCGTATGTTTTGGAACTATTGGGGATTGCGGCGCCATCAAAGAGTGTCGCAACTCTTTCTCTCTATGGCTCTGGGTCAGTGCATCACGTGATCAACTGCTAAATTCAAATGTGCTTTCGCGCGTTGGCTGGCGGAAGACACACGTGTGCTCAGCTCTGTCATATCACAACTTTTCAGTGTTCAAAGACCCACCCGCCGCTCTCACGCTACACCATGTTCTCACGCAGAGAAAAATCAAATACATCGCGGAGCAGAGAGGACACACACTGACAACACTCTGACAGACAACGTCACTTTTCATATTTAACATATAAAACAAAGTCTCACCTTTCAAATTTGGTAATTTAAAAATTCTTTTTTTTAAACAATAAATACCGTTTTGTGTCTGACAGATTGCTGTGTAGATCCTCAGACAGTTAAAGCTGCTTGTGAACCGATCATCTCTTCCTTCTAGTTAATTCATAGCATCAAATAAACAAGAATGAACATAAGAAGATATGTTGTTTTAACCGCGAAAAGGCGTCAATAGGCTACACTCCGTTTTTCAAGTTCAAATCCTCCCATGTTAATCAACTAACTCTCCTGACTGCTTTGTCGGACAAAATGGCGAAGTATGATTGGTCAGATCACCTGTCAATCAAGCTCCTTGCCATTTAGATTTCAGACATAAATTCACATAAGTAGCCTACTAAAAAAACAATACATTTAGAGTTTGTAAAATACACACTGATGTCTATGGAAGCGGCAATAGCCTAATAATCCTTGTATAATTAGACACGTTTTATTCATATCAGATACACATTGTGTAAGTAACTTTAAAGTTTACTCTATTCTTCTCCCAGTTCACAGGCCACTTACTTTAATGTATTTCGGGAGAAGTGGATAAATTCACGTGTTGTAAATCCAACAGATCCCATTCTCTGAACGGTGGTACAAACTAACATGGCGGCGACCATCGTGCACACAGCTCAACTAACGTTAACGCGATAAAGGTGTTTAAACAACAAAACACGCCCACTTGCATATACTTGCATATATTTGAAAATCGGAGTATAAGATATTTCCTGCTATAGCTAACTCATTTGTGAATATTTAGAATAAAAATTTCTTAAAAGCAGATCATCATTCATTCAGGGCTGTTGTGGTGTGTCACGTGACAAGCAATGACGCGTCACCATAGAAACTAAATAACGGTCGGTCGCCTTGAAAAACTCACGCTTGGAGGTCAGCCAGAATATTTTAAATTTACGTGTGAAAGGGTTTTAATTCTGACCAATCGAATTGCAGTTATGAAAATACATTCAAGACACATCTGGCCAACCAGTGATGTGGATGTTGTCACGTGACTGCATTTTGGTTCGTTTCACCAACTCATCAACTGATTCGGACCAGAGCAATCAGTGTGGTGTGAAAAGGAACCAAAACGCCTAAAAAATGCTAGAGTATAATTTTTCGCCCTTGGTCCAGACTAAATGAACCGAACAACAGATTTGAAAGCACCCCTCTTTGAAATTATTAACTTTAGTAGATTACGCTATTGTTTCCACAAATCTGCGTCAGATTAGTGACGGACCAGAGTCCAGTTTAGAGTGGAGCATAGGGCACACCCAGCGGCATTGGACAGGGGTTTCACCCTCGAGGAGGGGGTGGGGGGGGGGGGGGGGGCACAAAGATATATTTATATATATTATGCTGTAGTGAGGGGGCCCGCCCCTTGGTTCTGTGACCGGGGCCCAACATTTGGTGCTACGCCCCTGGGCACACCAACTGAGATTTTAGAGTTTCAACTTATATTTGTCACTAATTCAAGTGTAGGCCTACTTGGTTTGGAAAGACAAAAAGGGAATTTCCGTTTAGGACAGCAAAATGTTGCTCAACCAACCTAAATAGGCCGAGTCTTACCTCTGTTTAATGTTATGTACTCTAGTTAAAGGTAGGGTAGGTCAGAATTGTCTAAAAAAACTTTTATTCAAATTTGCTTAAACTGTCTTTATATACCAATTCATAATTAAAATGCAAGTACTCTGAAATAGAGAGTATAAAAAACTGAGTGACTCTAGTGTATTTAATCTTCAATAAACACAGCTCATTAATTCCATTCACTCCCACCTAAAAACAGGTGCGCGACTGCGCGCACGTGGGCAGAGCCAGTAATAGCGGCGGTAGTCAGAGCCAGTAATATGGCGACGGAGAGTGACAGTCGCGCAAGCCAATCACTTGGTTTGGCCCGGTAGGTATTAATGAGCTGTGTTTTTTGAAAATTAAATACACTACAGTCACTCAATTTTTATACTCTCTTTTTCAAAGTACTTACATTTTAATTATGTATTGGTATATAAAGACAGTTTAAGCCAATTTGAAAAAAAGTTCTTTAGACAATTCTTACCTACACAACCTTTAAGTGTAGGCCTATGTGGGAAACCCCTGGCATGACCAAACCAAAGCTACTATGAGAGAAGTAATATTGGTCGGCTTATATCTGTAGTGGCCATGACCTCTGACTGAAGAAACCGTTACTTTAAAGTCGACATGAAATCAAAATTGACCCCATTTACTTTGTTAGCGCATATTACTAGTCTTGTGGTGAACAATTAATCCGTGCAAGTTAATACACTAAAAAAATAGTTTGCCATGGTAATCTTTCATCAAAATCTGAAAAGTTACTTTCGGTCTGGAATGGCGTTCCTGATGACGTCGGTTTGACGGCTTGGGTTGAAAACGCTTAACCACTCCCCTCAAACCGTTAGTCTGCTATGAGCAGAGATGGAGAGGAGGAGCGCTAAAGTAAAAACCCTGCCCTCTGTTCAATATTTCCTTTCACTTGGAAATACGTCACAAACACTGGAGAAAAGTTGTTTGCAACTTCCGGTTCACGCAGACTTTAAAGGATTAGTTCACCTCAAAATGAAAAGACAGTAATTCACAGTAAACCTTCACCCGCTTATCGGGAACTATCGTTGGACCGATTGGGGAGGCCTTAGAATTGCAAGGAATGTAGGCTATGTTAACAATATTTCATTATATTGCACTAGATGCTTTACCAATGCCTGAATCTTTTTAGATGGCTCTTAATTGAGAGATATACATATTTTACCCTGTCAGCTTCTGAAATCTAGGCTCAGGATTGCTGGTGAAGGGTTTGGGACAGCGTGTGTGTACTTGTGCAGTCAACAGCCAACCAGTGTTGTCATCATGATGTCATTTCCCTGCAGCTTTAGAGTGAGAAGTCACATGCCATTTATGGCTCAGGTGACTGTCCCAAAAAATATTTTATATTATTAGTTTATATGTAATAATATAATAATTTGAGCTGTATAGATTTCAGTGTAGATTTTTGTAAATGGTACACACATGAATCTTGATATAAGAATATGTTCAGTGTTTTGATTTATCTATGATTTTCTAACATATATTTGATTTAATCAGAAACTGCCCCAAAGAATTAAAAATACAAAAAATATTTTATTATTTTGTAAGATTCATATTTACACAGATTATTTTAGCAAAAACGTACACTTAAAAAAGTAACCTAAAATGTGCTGTTGATATGACCCAGTTCTAAATTTAAATGAGAAAATGTAATTCTGCATAAAATAAAAAAATAAACACATGGATAAAGAAGAAACAAACATACATAAGTTTAAAAGTGTGTTGGTGATTTGGGAAATGGTCTTGAAAAGAGTAGCAGTCTGCAATTTGTGTCTGTCCAAAATCACATTGTTAGACACGGACGACCAAATGAGAAGAATGTGCCGAGTCATTCGTCCACCTTCTCTGCACCCCTCTTTCATTGAGTCATTAATACACTCCCTCTATCCAGCATACTCACAGTGGGCCATCAGTCCACAGTCATTCATTTACTCCCATCATTCATACCAATATGAAGTGCATATTTATGGCCACACACAAACAGATACACGCTCCTTTCTCTCTGTTACAGAACTCCCCCTGTCTCGTTTCGTGCTGTAGACTTCCGCCATGTTTTGTGTCTCCACAGCAGCAGAGCCAGAATCAGAAGAACTACGAGTCCCACCACCCCCTCCTATAATCCCCAGCTTCAGCGCAAGTCCAGAGTCTGAATGTTGGGGTTCAAATGTGGCACACGATTGCTTGTTCTCTTTGCTGTCGCCGGCTATATTCACCGCTTTTACACACACGAGCGCACCAGCTGCCACATCCCACAATACTGTTTCTCTTTTCTTCTCCTGCACCTCTATCTCCCTATCGATAACTTTATCCTTGCCTTTCACCAAGACAATGTAGTGGGTGACAATGGAGTTCGGAGCACACCAGTGCACCACAACCCCTTTGTCATCCTGTTGAGTTATATACGAGAGTTGCGGTGGACTCGGGGGATCGTCTCGAGGGCTTAACCCCCGGGCAGAGGCATGGTGAGACTGCTGTAAGCTGAAGCTCCTTGCAGGTTTGCTGCTGCTCCACACACATGTCATAGTCGCAATGATCGAGTTCTGGGACTTCGGAGGCAGACGAGCTGAGAGGCTCAGCGGTAGTTTCGTCGTAATCACTGTAATCATTCAGGGGGGAGTGGAGTCGAGTGGCATTCTGAGATGATGATGATGACAGGTCGAGAAAGTTGATGAGGAGAGGGATGACAGGATGTAGACACACCAACATGATATCTGGTGGGGGAAAAACATGAGTTACAAATGGAGCTTCAGATCAGAGGAGTCGACTGATTCCTTGAATGATCATCAATCAATTATCTTTAACTGATGTCATTAACAATTATTGTCCTTTATTACATGGCTTGGTTAAATTCGAATGTAGAATGCGGTCTGTTATTTCTTGATAACAGACCACTGCTAAGTATAACACACCGTTGCCATGAAAAACAGAGCATTGCTATGGACACGATGTTCTTTAACGGAAGCAACACAATGGTTTTAAATCAATAAACACCTTTTTAAATCATTATTTTGTGTCAAATTATCGATTAATTATTAATTGATTTATTCAACCCCTTCAGGCTGATTCAAGACCCCTGTTCGCTATAACAACCGCCTCGCTATACATTATCCCTTACATATGACCTTAAGAACTAGCCTACAGTTCTTGAATGTACGGTAATATATTTTCAGATTGCACCAGTTTTTAAGAATGTAATAAAAGTTTGTTACTGAATAAAATGTAGCTCCAGATCAGTGGTCAACTCAAATGATTCATGACTCATTCCTTGGGTGAATGTTTCAATCGTCTTTAACTGATTGAACTATTATTAACCATTCTTGACTTATAGTTTAGAGTAAAATATCAGATTGTGTTCGATTTAATGCTAGAAGTTTTGTTGTTGAATAAAATATTACTTAATTTTAAAACTTTAAAGATTAAATAAAGAAACACTTCTGCTGTCATTCAGTTGTATTTAAAAATGAATAGCCAATGCTAAATTCCCATCATATTGACATTTATTAGACGCTTTAATCAAAAGTAACTTAAAATGCATTTAAGCTATACATTTTTTTCAGATCATGCATCAAACCTGGCAGTCGAAAGCATAATTATCATAATGCACCTGGAAAGATTACTTTTGACTCTTGTAATTTCCATTATTTCCAAGAGTGATCTTTTGACTAGATTATGCCACATTAAGTACATTTAGGAATCAAGCAGAAAGGTAACAACTACATTCCTAAATTAAAAAACAAAACAAAAAAACAACAGAAACTTGAAGTATACTAAGAGAGAAGAATCACTACTAAACTAACTTAGGAATGAATATGAAGTAAACAAGCAATGGCACTTCAGAACCTGCTTCATATCTCTCATGTGACACTCTACATCTCCAGTGCACATTATCTCAAGAAAAACAGTTTACATTTAGCAGAGTGAATACAAACAATCCAGCCGTCCAGATCACTCTGTATTGCAAAACAAACCAGTTAGAAAACTGTTGCACACACGTGTGTGTGTGTGTGTGTGTGTGTGTGTGTGTGTGTGTGTGTGTGTGTACCATGTAGTGCCATCTGCCCTTGGTTAAGAAATCGATTAACATTCTTTTGCATGGGTAAACCTAACTAAACCAGACAGAGCTCATATAAAACAACTCTGATGAGTTTTAGAGAGAACAACACTAGACAGCCATGTGATAAAGGAATTCAGAGCTTCAAGGTATTTTGAAAAGGCTTTTGTATTGAGCCTGTATGTTGCTTGCTGTCTCTCAGTTACTTTTGTATCAAAACTGAAATCGCAAGATTAAACGTATTGAAAAAAAGAGTTCAAACAAAGATATGAACATTAATTTCTTACCTATTTAATAAGGGAGTCCAAAAAGTTCTATCTTAAAATTTCTGGTATCCTCTTTTCTTTTGCGCTTGCAGCAACTCTCTCTCTCCTCTCTCTCTCTCTCACTCCCCTACAATCACCTCCTTTTTCTTTCTAACCCCATCCCCCTCTCTCCCTCATCGCTCCACCTTTTCTCAGTTATTAGGCTTTCTGGCAGAGTGAATGTGTGTGGAATATGAGCACATACCTCTAATGAATCACAGCGATTGCAGGTCAGAAACCTGACACGACACACACATGCACACACTCATTCAGAACATCTGAGTTCATGTTGAGCAACTGCTATACCTGAACTTATTGACATTCCATTAATAAAAAGAGATACAATTTCATTGACAACTGTACTTCAAATGATGCTGAAACTGGTTCGTACTATCCTAGCAGCAGAAATCATGTTTTTATGGTAAACAACTACTTAGAACAGAGCTCAGTCGTAGCCTCTCTGTGGCATGCTGGTATGATGGTGAACAAGAGGCTCTTTATTTCAGAGATTTGGAGATGGCTTGACAGCATGTGCTTCAAGCTTCAGTGCAATACTAATTCAAATGAAAATCTCAGTTTGTATTAACCAGAAATGTGGATTTGTTGTCCCACTAAAAATATTTACTGCATCATGGAGGGGGGGGGGGGGGGGGGGGGGTGTACAGCTGCTCTGACTGTAGAGAAGGAAGCCTGTTTTTTCATACTTAATGACAGTAAGAGTCAAAGTCCACGTCATTCATAAACTTACGGACAGTCACACACTTCCGTACACCCGCCTCACTACTAGAAACACTGTCATATATGGCACTGTGGTCAAGGTTATTTCGTCATAATACTTTTTGTTTTGAGTCATAGTCTTAATTGTATAAAATGTTCAGTGGACAGACTGACTTCAGACAGACAGTCCTAAAAAACAGTAATGATTCACAGGTTCACCGTCAATAAATAATACGTTTAATTAAAAATGTTATGTTACAGATGTTTGCAAACAATCAACTTTTGGGGAAAAAAATAGTTTGTGTTTGTTGACACTGACGAAAGCAAAGAGCCGAAACGTTTGTCAACTTTACATCCTGTCAAAAAAAGATTTTTAGAGCGCAGACCTTTTTTTGCATTTTTGTTTGTTGTTGTTGAAATAACATCCACCTTAGATGTTTTAACCTTAAATCTTTTTGAAAAATGTTCACACAATAAATAATTAAATTATTTATGTTTTTTTATCACTCTTTTACTGGTAACACTTTACAATAAAGTTCCATTTGTTAACACTATAAACTACATTAGTTAGCATGAACTATCAATGAATAATATGGGTTACCCAGTTGAAATTTATAATAACAAAAAAATATATTTTGGATTTGAATTCTATATTTTAAGAGTGAAAATCAGGGTCTAGCTCGGACAAGAGTGCATGAATAAAATAAATAAATAAAAGGCTTTTGAAAAGTATATATTAAGTTTCCAAGACCGTTTTAATATGACCTTCATATAACAAAAAGAAAAGGTTACATGTTAATAGTTACCATGCTAGTTTTAATTAGCTAATTTTTAACGCCCATATGCTGTGAGCGAGACAAATGTACATTCGACAATAAAGTGATTATATATTTAAGATTTAACAGAATATCAACAGATCATCTGCTGTCAGGATTATTTGCAGTTCCAGAGGAAGTGTGTTCAGAAACACCGGATAGATGATATACTGACCACACAATCCCCACTGGAGTTTTGAGGTATTAAATGTGACATCTCCATTTTGTATTCTTTTAGGGAGGATTTTCCTCTTTTTCAAGGGTCAAGCAAAAGTTAGGAAACTGAGAGAGCATTTCTGTCATGACTCTTCTGATCACAGGATGCAAGCCTCTTACCAGTATGAAGTACCGGTACATTTAAAAACATCTGATGGTGCAACAGTGCTTCTCTCTACTCTCTGAAAAACGAGACAGGCTCACACATGCACAAGCCAACCAATTACAGCATATCCTTTTCTGATCTCAAAAAATAAGCCATTTAAAAAAAACACAGACCTTGAAATCTGAAATAAAAAGACTTGCACTTTATGCTTTTAAGTGTATAATATTTTTAGTTATTTATGAACAAATACAAGTATTAGAGTATTTTGACATGTTCTCCCCCCCTCTGTTTACTCCCTCTGTCCCTAGATGCCCGTATGTTAAGCTTTCCCACAGAAAAATATTCCCATATGATCGATTCTCTCTGGAAAACACATGTTCATTATTAAAAACATGTATTTATAGTAGTATAAGTATTTATAAAGACTGATCTGTGAATGCATTTCACAGCACTTTCAAGTACAACAATGGAATGACATTTGTATTTTATATTGGTATATATGAGCTTCATAATACGCAGTGTGTCAGCTACTCGAGTACATTTAATTGCGCAGTTATAATAAGTGTCGTTTTTTTTTGTGTGGTCTGCTACGGTACATGTCGACATGCATTGAATATTGCTCACATGTGCACAACAAGCGATGCCAATTCTAATAATGCTTAAATGCTGCAGTCTGGATGAAGACAAGTTATAATGCACCCACATGGTACGATTCCATTTGGATTAAGCGTTTAAATGACATTTGAAAGAACAAGTTATCGATTCAGTCCGACTTCAGACACTTTTTATTCTTTGCAGTCCTTCTATCTTTTCACTTTAGGGATCTTTTAGAAGAACAACACAAAATGTTTACCTTCCTACTTAACTTCCTTCCCCCCTTTGTCATCCTCCTGTCTTTATATTTCTCTCCATTTTCTCTATATCCAATCTGTCACACAGATATGCTCCTTAACCTCTCTCTCTCTCTGTGTCTGTTTCTCTCCATCACATCTGGTGGTGATTAACTGGTGTGCTGAAAGCAGCTGCAGAAGGGAGCAGCTGCAAAGAAAAACAAGTACGCATGTCATGCCTACATCAGACCTAGGGTGTGTTTAGTGGGAAAATGAAATAAGCATGCTTTCAGGGTGTAGCTGTTATGTGCATATGTGTGTGAGTGTGTTTTATCACAGTTTGTGTATTTGAGCTTAATTACGTCTGATTCATCAAAATGGATGTAACTTGCGGCAGCAGTTTCTGAATGACATGTTTAGTTTGGGTGTGTTTATTAAATGCACTGTTGTTAAACACTTTATGGTTTGTCTTGTTTGGTTTATAAAATACATTCTGTCCCCATTACGCAGCAGTTAATTGTATTAAACTGGAACGGAGCTGTGTCATCAGGGGTCTGAAACTATTTAATTGAACTTTCTGCCCACTACTGTACATTCTATTCTTCACTTCTACAGCATACTTTACGTCCTGAACAGAACACATAGTTGTGTTCCAAAAGTAAAAATCACATTCATTTTCTTTATAGGGCAATAATGCCTCATTCATTCATTCATTCATAATCCTTTAAAGCCTATATGCTTTAGTTGAAGCCATCAGCAATCAATTGAAATATAGCATTATGTAGCATCATGTGCCCTCATAATCTTTAATCAAATCAACTTCTCCTCCCTCTTACAGCGACATCTCTTCTCTGATGACATGTTTATTGGCATGAGGACGGGACAACCTGCCACTCACATGAGATCACAGCAATAGCAAACCACAACAATCCAACCATCCAATCAATTCCCAATGGACAAAATCAAGGCCTGCCCTACATTTGTCCGAGAAGCCTTTTCAATTGGATTTATGTCACAATAGGGAAGAAAAGTCCTGGTGGAAAAACTACATTATCCATGATTCTGCAAAGACATCTTCACCATTCAGATAATAGAGTGCATTAGTGCCTGCCCACTTTTCCAGCCGTTTTGGTTCCAGAAGATTTTTTCCATCCATTTTTCCCATAGGTTTTTATTAAAAAGTTTTTATAAACCGTGAACTAAGCCAATCAACTACAAGGTTAATCAAAAAATTATAAACTTTTTTTTTTTATATACAAAACTGTATACTTAACAGCTTTAGTGATGAAAAGAATGACAATCAAATAAAAAAAACAATGGTGAAATATAAAACTATAATTTAAAGTTGTTGATTATATCTAAACTATCAGCAAAAAAACTCGGTAGCTCCCACCCACTCACATAAAGCACTTCGAATGACGTAATAGTCTCCCTACATTCTCAAAATATTTAAATATTTGTGCATATTTTGCAATACATGCAAAATATATTGTTACAATATATATACACACATACAATATATATATATATATAGGCTATATATATATATATATATATATATATATATATATATATATATATATATATATAGGCTATATATATATATATATATATATACTGTATACATGTCATGGGTCGGTGGCTGTAATGAACAATGAAGATGAAAAAAAAAAAACAGAACACACACACACACATGACATTACACCCCCTCCCGGAAGGTGTGTCCTCGCAGTGTAATAAGTCCAACAGTGGAGGGAGGGTTGGCGCTCAGGTGGCGGATGAGGGGCTGGAGAAGGGGGTGGCAAGGTGGCTTAAACGGGACAAGATGCCTCCTGGGCAGTACCGGCAGTTCAGGGATTTACAGGGATGGGCATCTCGGTGACGGCCTCCGTGCATGTCTGGGAGAAAAAGTGACTCTGAGACGGCTTCTTTGGCCGTGGATCAGGGGCTGGAGCCGACACTGGAGCGGACTCAGGGGCTGGAGCCGACACTGGAGCGGACTCAGGGGCTGGAGCCGACACTGGAGCGGACTCAGGGGCTGGAGCCGACACTAGAGCGGACTCGGGCTGGAGCCGACACTGGAGCGGACTCAGGGGCTGGAGCCGACACTGGAGCGGACTCAGGGGCTGGAGCCGACACTTGAGCGGACTCGGGCTGGAGCCGACACTGGAGCGGACTCAGGGGCTGGAGCCGACACTGGAGCGGACTCAGGGGCTGGAGAGGACTCTGGACTGTGCTCAGGCCAGGGGCTGGTTGGGTTCTGTGTGTGGCCCAGACACACATAAATGTTAGAGCCATTATGGACAGTGCAATGTTCTCTGGGTTGAGCTCTGGAATTTCCCTTACTGGAACAGACTCGGGAATTTGAGTCACTGGAATCACATAAATCCTGATGTACTCGTTACATCATAAGAAGGATGCGTCTACTAATATTAGTCTCTCTATTTATCCCGAGGTTCACCGCAGTCTGCCGGATCCAGGCCGTATCTGGATCTGATGAAGGACCTGCGTCTGAACACGACGACAACACAGTCCTGAAGTGTCAACTAGCCTTCCTCCCTTCACCCTTTACACCGCAACGGAAGTGAATCAATCAAAACTAACTTTAGCTAGACAATAACTTGATTCTAGAGCTGCTGTAAAGCCAAAACAATCTCTGTTACTTTAATTTCCCATTATTACTGTAAAGCTGCTTTGAAACAATCTATATTGTCTATAAACAAAATATTTCTACATAATTTTTCAATTGATTATGTAATTTGCAGTGCTTCATGAAATTGTAGTTCTTTCCACCAATACATCTGTTAGGTACACAGTCTTATACCTTTATTTTTTTTGTCCTATTTTAAAAAAATAGTTTTGCTCCAGATCAAAGTTTGTAATGTGATTCACCTGGTTGCTGATTGGTTTAGTTCATGGCTTTTAACTCTTAAACAATTTTATTTATTTTAAAAATAAAAATAAACTATGGGGAAAAGTGTACTCACAGATCTATGGAACAATAAATTCTAATTGATCAATTGTGCCATCCAGCATTATCAAATTTCCTAATAGTTGGAGCCTTCCATGGCAATGCTGTATCGGTCTGCTCGTTTGTGTAACTAAACCTGAAGCAACTTCCATGTCTCTTGTATCCATGGACTCCTGCTCTCGTTTCAAATGCAACTGCCGCCATCTTGCTTCTCGGTTATCGATTGCAGTGCAAATGACCTCAGTAAACTTACATTTTAATATTACTTTATTAATGTTGCAGTGTTCGTCTTGTTGCTATAGGCTGATCGTTTTGTTTTGTAATGTCGCTTCACGTCGGAGTCCTGATCACCCTGTTGGGGTTTATTTCGAGACAATGATTGGGAAACTGTCTGTACATTCCTATACATGGCCCAACCAAATTGGCCAGATATTTTGTTCATTACACTACATATTTGTTTTAACTCAAATAGAGGATGTGGTTGTGTAACACACTGCATTGGTAGTTCAGTGAATTGAGCAATATAATTCCTGAAAGTTATCAGCATAGAAACTGTTATCTGATAAAATTGCAAGCATGTCCAGACTCTATTAAAGGGGCTGGCAGAGACAGTCTAGTTTCTACAGGTCATGGAGAGTGTTTCCATAAAGTTACTGCGATTTGCTGCTCTTAGTCATGCTCTTAGTAGACATTTTGTACCTTTAAAATATCCTGCAAGATTCATAGCTTAAAGGGATAGTTCACCCACAAATTAAAATTAGCCCATGATTTACTCACCCTGAAGCCATCGTGTATATGACATTCTTCTTTTCAGACAAATACAGGAGTTATAATAGGAGTTATAATAAAAAAATGTCCTGGCTCTTCCAATGGGAGTGAATGGCCACTATAAGTCCATACATGTGCATCATATCCATCATAAAGGTGTCCCAAACGTATTTGAGGGGTTAATAAAGGCCTTCTGAAGCGAAGCGGGTGCGTTGGTGTAAGAAAAATATCCATATTTAAAACATTATCGACTATCAACTAGCTTTCGGCAGACGGCCGTACGCATCGATTAACGCCAAAAGAGAAACAATGACCTAATTAAAGTAATGAATACTTTTTTTGTCATACAAATGTCATAATCATTTGTTAACATTGTCTTTGCTTAACCAAATGCTTTTTAATCTTCGCTATTGCTTCAATGCAAATCAACAAGCGCGCCGTTATTTGTTGCGTAGTGAAGCGCATGTTCAAGTAAGCCAAATTTGCGCAGATTCTGCGCAATACGCTGTATTTAATATATCATGATGACTCACGAGTTGAGTATTTGCGCTTAATTTGCGCAGATTTGACTTCCACAAACCGCCACCTTGGATTTATAAGGTTCTATCCGCATTCTGACTGGTTTTGAGATATTGAGCTTTAAAGTTTTGGCATTCCATTCGACTGTGTAGAAAGAATCTTTTTATTTTCTAAATAAAAAGTTCCAAAATGTACACAACTAAAAAAACAACATCACATAATGTAAATAAGTTAACACAGAATAAGAATATGTGAATGACTAAATTTTGACAAAAATGTCAGATAGAACCTTATAATTCCAAGGGGACGAAACTTTTACAGAAAAGTGAGTAAACATAATAGTAACACGCCAAAACAAATTGGCTAGTCATTTGACAGCGTTACCCGCCACAGTTGATTTTTAATCTCACAGTTTATTGTTAATTTCAAACCCTGCACATAAACATTTACAATTTACACATCAGTTGTGGTAAACGGAAGCTAAAGCATGTTCGCTTGACGTTCAAGAAACAATGAGGTTCATTTGAGCTTCCTGCAAGAACCAATGAGGTTTGTTTTCGTGCGTCATGCAAGTACGGTTGAGCTTCTGTTTAAGTTCTCTAGTAAATGTTTATATGTGAATAAAAGCCTAAATTCAATCAGTTCTTCATATAAAACGATCAAGTTTCTTCAGAAAATTGTAACTAAATTGCTCAATTCATGGATTAGCTTTACGATCTCTTTGTGAACTTTTTGCAGAGTCAAGGTGGTAGTTGCGTAGCTGTCAATGGAGGGACACAAATCGCTCAGATTTCATTAAAAATATCTTCATTTGTGTTTCTAAAATGAACGAAAGTCTTGGGGGTTTAGAAAAACAGGAGGGTGTGAAAATGATGACAGAATTTAAATTTTTGGGTGAACTATCTCTTAAACGGCTGACTTTCTCCTATACTGGATGTGAGAGCCGTGTCATGTCAAAAGCAAATAGAACTCATTATAATCACTGACACTGTCAACTGGATACATTATACAGATGCCTATTCAGTTTCTGATAAATGGAAGTGTGAAATAACATTCGCTTTTATGCGTCCAGTTTAAACAGCTTGTTGGTGTCTCTCTACCAACCTCAGCCCAGCATCAGAAACATGTTCCGGATCGCGTCAGAGGATATGTTTGTTCTGAGCATTTTTTTTTCTAAAAGAGGCACAGTGCATGGAGAGTTTGCAAAGAAACTTTTGTTAAATGAAGCAGCCAAATGTTTAGGATCTGACAGCAGCTGCATCAAAACCGCAAGTAAATTATGTTATAGTGATTTGTCGTTAAATGCCAGTTCTATGTGGATAATGTTTTCAAAACACTCCCATGCAATAGCGGATGGCTGCATCAAAACCGTAAGTAAATTATGTTATAATGCTTTGTCTGTAAATGGCAGTTCTATAGACCCTTTTACAGCCCACGTGATCAAATAGTTGCGCGCGCATTTTGGCAACGGAAGTGGGGTTGATCCCCGCTGGCTCTAACGTGTTAGTAACTCAGAAAGTTTATCAAAACGGTTTCCCAGCATCAAAATGTCTGGTTGTTACGTTTACGGTTGCACTAATCGATATTCCACCAAGGGGCTTAAAGGTTGTGTAGGTAAGAATTGTCTAAAGGACTTTATTTCAAATAGGCCCTATGCACAGCTTCACTACTTCCTGAACTTAAGCAGGGTCCTTTGTTTCCTGTCTGTCAGGATTGACCAAACTGATTAATCCAGGTGTGTCTGACCAACAACAATAATCAGACACACCTGGATTAATCAGTTTGGCCAATCCTGGCAGACAGGAAATTAAGGACCCTGCTTAAGTTCAGGAAGTTGTGAAGCTGTGCATAGGGCCTATTGGCTTAAACTGTCTTTATATACCAATACATAATTAAAATGTAAGTAGGCCTACTTTGAAAAAGAGAGTATAAAAATTGAGTGACTGTAGTGTGTTTAATCTTCAAAAAACACAGCTCCTTAATTCCTACCAGGACGAAACAAGTGATTGGCTTGCGCGACTGTCACTCTCCGTCGCCATGACTACCGCTGCTATAGAGCTGGTAAGTCCCGCCCCCTCCGCTAACCCCGCTGGACCTCAAAGTTGAAAAACCGTCAATGCAAGTGAATGGGAGAAAATAATTATTTTCTGGTTCTGTTTGAATTGTGCCATGAATTTGAACATATGTTGACTGTGAATTTTTTATATAATCTTTCGTGTGAAAAATGCTACAATTTAGCGGGTAGAAGTTTGATACGGGTAGACTTTGTGTGAGAGCACTTTGTGGACTACAACTCTTCGCAGCTTTCGGCGCGTTTGAAACGTCAACACCACTAGCTCACGGCTCTAGCTCACGGATCCCGCTAGACATGGCTGTCTTTGGTGCACTTCACCGCCTTCTTTCAGGGAGAGGACAAAATCGTTGAGGTTGGCGATAATCACGGGTAAGTCAACTTTATGGGGTGACGTCACATAGGCGACATGTAGTCTTTCTCGTTATGTCTTTTCCACAACTGCTAGCCGACGAATCATACCATATAACTGTCAAACTTGTAACATGAAAGATTATATAAAAAATTCACAGACAACATATGTTCAAATTCATGGCACAATTCAAACGGGACCAGAAAATAATAATTTTCTCCCATTCACTTGCATTGACGGTTTTTCAACTTTGAGGTCCAGCGGGGTTTTACACAGGGGGCGGGACTTACCAGCTCTATTACTGGCTCTGCCCACGTGCGCGCAGTCGCGCACCCGTTTTTAGGTGGGAGTGAATGGAATTAATGAGCTGTGTTTATTGAAGATTAAATACTCTAGAGTCACTCAGTTTTTTATACTCTCTATTTCAGAGTACTTGCATTTTAATTATGTATTGGTATATAAAGACAGTTTAAACAAATTTGAATAAAAGGTTTTTTAGACAATTCTGACCTACCCTATACCTTTAAGTTTTATAGGATTCCGACAGGATCACGGCCATTTCAGTAGAACCAGCAGCGCCTGTGGCTGCAGGCGATTAAACGTGTTGATTGGAGCGAAAGACATAATAAAAAATGCTCGCGTCTGCAGCACCCACTTGTTTATATACTGTCTATGCTTGACACTCTGCTGATTCTCGCCATACTTCCGTTGCCAATATGCGCGCGCATACGTTGCTTAGTCATCATTGTGTACAAACAGTAAAAGGGTCTATGGAAAATGTTTTCAAAACACTCACAGAGGGTCAATTGAAAATATTTTTTTTGCCCACATATACATTGTTTTTTTTATGTAAAACACTTAACATTATAAATGAAATTCCAGGAACATATTTACATAAAATAAAAATAAAAAATCAGTCTCGACCCCTTTAATGCAAAAAGAAAAAGAAAAAAAAGAAAAAAGAAAATCTATGTAGAAACTAAGGTTCACTGCACTGTCTGTGGAGGAACACATATTACATTGTCAACAAGGAGTCTCAGGATTCTCATTCACAGTCTTTTCTGATCAAATTATAGTCAAAGGAGACAAATGCAGAGACAGGGAGTGAAAGGAAACCACTGAAGATTATACAGAATAGATACGACAACCCAATTCTAACAGCTGCTGTTTGACTGAAACAGGTTTCCTTACACACACCACCAAACACAAGCTGTACTGAGCAGAAATGATCTAATGTTCTTAAGGGAATATGGGCCAGGAGAGGCTAATTATAAAAAATAGACAAGCGCAGTGGTTTGACTGGAGTGATAATCAAGAGTTATTTCAGTCTGTTAGTGAATGCAAACATATGCTGGCACACACACAGCTCACAGAACCAGTTCAGTCAATCTGAATCAGTTCACTTTATTCACAGACAGAGTAAGAAAAAATAGACCTGAAGGAAGAGACTATGAAAAAGGTGTATACAATTATGGATGGCTCCTTTGAAGCAGGACGGCACAAAATAATTTGAATAGTAGTATGCATGTGGGCACAGACGGCACATATGTTCCAGGGGTTTAAACCCCGAGAGGTAGGCCTACCGTTGACAGGGGAAACAGCTTCCTATCACCAGAAACACATGCTAGTTTGCTGCTGGATGCATGTCCAATAATGCTTACAAATCAAGACTTTAAGCTTGGAAAGAATTCACTTATTGTTTGGTCTCTTGCTTTAAATTGGGAACTCGTCTCATTATGAGGTGTGGGCATTCATTTGAACACGCCAATTTTAATGCAAATACAGTTTCCAGGGTTGCTTTCTTGTGCCTCCTGCTGTCCTTCTGACTACCAACATGTAGTTCCATGTTTGGTCACCAGATGGCATTTAGTTATTAGGTGAGGAGGTTGGTTAATATATTATGCTCTCTGCTTAATTAGATATTAGCACAGCTACTTATCATCATCCCACTTGCAAACACATTAAAGACAGGACTTCTGGGAAAATGACTAAACTAAATGCACACATCTAATGCCATTTCTCAAGCATTTACACCTGGAAAAAAAACTAAATGGATAAAACTTCATTATCTAATAATCATTTAAAGAATTATATTTTATAGTGCCTTTCCAAAGCCCAAGGACACATTACAGGTTTATAAGTTAGGGGAAGTATATAAAGTAGCCTTATGGAGTGTGTAGCTTTTCATGTCTTAAACAAACAGGATGACAATGTCGAGATGCATCAGGCTCGATATGTTTGAACCTGGTCATTTTATAAGTTTTTTTTACTGATCGGATAGCTTTTTGATTTGTAAAAACAGTTCTATTTACACTTGCCCACATAAATGTGTCTCTGCAAAACTCCGATCTTCAATTCCCACGCTATATGCAAATTTAAAGGAGTTGACATCAGCGAAAGCAACAGATTTGAGCTGCATTTTATTTATCATCTGCTAATTTAAAGACCAAAGGTCGCAGTTGGAGAAAGAGCGGCATCAGCACTGGTCAGATCTCACTACTTTTAAAGAATAATTTTTGCCTTTTAACCATGATAGGACAGTATGAAATGAAAAAAAAAAAAAACGATGACCCAGGACCTGTCGTCAAAATCCCAAAAGTGTTAAATATCAGTGCTTAGACCACTAGGCTATAGGGGACAAGTGGAAAACAAAAGTTTGTTGAGTATTTGAACCTCACTGCTAAGTAACATGAGAGGGGGGGAACAGAATCCGACGGCAAAAAAACAGCTGTTGGAATCCGTTCCCCCACCCTCACCATCAGTTTAAAGAATATTTTTTGACTTTTAACCATGATAGGACAGTAAGGAAAAAAAAATGAAAAAAAAAAAACGATGACCCGGGACCTGTCGTCAAAATCCCAAAAGTGATAAATGTCAGTGCTTTTTTTTTTTTTTAAACAGCTGTCGGAATCCGTTCCCCCACCCTCACCATCAGTTTAAAGAATATTTTTTGCCTTTTAACCAATATAGGACAGTATGAAAAAAAAAAAAAACGATGACCCAGAACCTGTCGTCAAAATCCCAAAATTGTTAAATGTCAGTGCTTAGACCACTAGGCTATAGGGGACAAGTGTAAAACAAAAGTTTGTTGAGTATTTGAACCTCACTGCTAAGAAACATGAGAGGGGGGGAACAGAATCCGACGGCAAAAAAACAGCTGTCGGAATCCGTTCCCCCACCCTCACCATCAGTTTAAAGAATATTTTTTGCCTTTTAACCATAGGACAGTATGAAAAAAAAAAACGAAAAAAAAAAACGATGACCCGGGACCTGTCGTCAAAATCCCAAAAGTGATAAATGTCAGTGCTTTTTTTTTTTTTTTTTTTTAACAGCTGTCGGAATCCGTTCCCCTACCCTCACCATCAGTTTAAAGAATATTTTTTTGCCTTTTAACCATGATAGGACAGTATGAAAAAAATAAAAAAACGATGACCCGGGACCTGCCGTCAAAATCCCAAAAGTGATAAATGTCAGTGCTTTTTTTTTTTTTTTTTTAACAGCTGTCGGAATCCGTTCCCCCCACCCTCACCATCAGTTTAAAGAATATTTTTTGCCTTTTAACCATGATAGGACAGTATAAATTTTTTTTTTAAAAAACGATGACCCGGGACCTGTCGTCAAAATCCCAAAAGTGATAAATGTCAGTGCTTTTTTTTTTTTTTTTTTAAACAGCTGTCGGAATCCGTTCCCCCACCCTCACCATCAGTTTAAAGAATATTTTTTGCCTTTTAACCATGATAGGACACTATGAAAAAAAAAAAAAAAAAAAAAAAAAAAAACGATGACCAGAACCTGTCGTCAAAATCCCAAAATTGTTAAATGTCAGTGCTTAGACCACTAGGCTATAGGGGACAAGTGTAAAACAAAAGTTTGTTGAGTATTTGAACCTCACTGCTAAGAAATATGAGAGGGGGGGAACAGAATCCGACGCAAAAAAAAACAGCTGTCGGAATCCGTTCCCCCACCCTCACCATCAGTTTAAAGAATATTTTTTGCCTTTTAACCATGATAGGACAGTATAAAAAAAAAAAAAAAACGATGACCCGGGGACCTGTCGTCAAAATCCCAAAAGTGATAAATGTCAGTGCTTTTTTTTTTTTTTTTTTAAACAGCTGTCGGAATCCGTTCCCCCACCCTCACCATCAGTTTAAAGAATATTTTTTGCCTTTTAACCATGATAGGACAGTATAAAAAAAAACAAAAAAAAAACGATGACCCGGGACCTGTCGTCAAAATCCCAAAAGTGATAAATGTCAGTGCTTTTTTTTTTTTTTTTTAAACAGCTGTCGGAATCCGTTCCCCCACCCTCACCATCAGTTTAAAGAATATTTTTTGCCTTTTAACCATGATAGGACAGTATAAAAAAAAAAAACGATGACCGCGGGACCTGTCGTCAAAATCCCAAAAGTGATAAATGTCAGTGCTTTTTTTTTTTTTTTTTTTAACAGCTGTCGGAATCCGTTCCCCCACCCTCACCATCAGTTTAAAGAATATTTTTTGCCTTTTAACCATGATAGGACAGTATAAAAAAAAACAAAAAAAAAACGATGACCCGGGACCTGTCGTCAAAATCCCAAAAGTGATAAATGTCAGTGCTTTTTTTTTTTTTTTTTAAACAGCTGTCGGAATCCGTTCCCCCACCCTCACCATCAGTTTAAAGAATATTTTTTGCCTTTTAACCATGATAGGACAGTATGGAAAAAAAAAAAAAAAAAAAAAAAAAAAACGATGACCCGGGACCTGTCGTCAAAATCCCAAAAGTGATAAATGTCAGTGCTTTTTTTTTTTTTTTTAAACAGCTTTCGGAATCCGTTCCCCCACCCTCACCATCAGTTTAAAGAATATTTTTTGCCTTTTAACCATGATAGGACAGTATAAAAAAAAAAAAAAAAAAAACGATGACCCGGGACCTGTCGTCAAAATCCCAAAAGTGATAAATGTCAGTGCTTTTTTTTTTTTTTTTCAACAGCTGTCGGAATCCGTTCCCCCACCCTCACCATCAGTTTAAAGAATATTTTTTTGCCTTTTAACCAATATAGGACAGTATGAAAAAAAAATAACGATGACCCGGGACCTGTCGTCAAAATCCAAAAGTGATAAATGTCAGTGCTTTTTTTTTTTTTTTTAAACAGCTGTCGAATCCGTTCCCCAACCCTCACCATCAGTTTAAAGAATATTTTTTGCCTTTTAACCATGATAGGACAGTATGGAAAAAAAAAAACAAAAAAAAAAAACGATGACCCGGGACCTGTCGTCAAAATCCCAAAAGTGATAAATGTCAGTGCTTTTTTTTTTTTTTTTTAAACAGCTGTCGGAATCCGTTCCCCCACCCTCACCATCAGTTTAAAGAATATTTTTTGCCTTTTAACCATGATGGACAGTATGAAAAAAAAAAAAAAAAACGATGACCCGGGACCTGTCGTCAAAATCCCAAAAGTGATAAATGTCAGTGCTTTTTTTTTTTTTTTTAACAGCTGTCGGAATCCGTTCCCCCACCCTCACCATCAGTTTTAAAGAATATTTTTTGCCTTTTAACCATGATAGGACAGTATAAAAAAAAAAAAAAAAAAAACGATGACCCGGGACCTGTCGTCAAAATCCCAAAAGTGATAAATGTCAGTGCTTTTTTTTTTTTTTTTCAACAGCTGTCGGAATCCGTTCCCCACCCTCACCATCAGTTTAAAGAATATTTTTTTGCCTTTTAACCAATATAGGACAGTATGAAAAAAAAAATAACGATGACCCGGGACCTGTCGTCAAAATCCCAAAAGTGATAAATGTCAGTGCTTTTTTTTTTTTTTTTTAAACAGCTGTCGGAATCCGTTTCCCCCACCCTCACCATCAGTTTAAAGAATATTTTTTGCCTTTTAACCATGATGGGACAGTATGAAAAAAAAAAAAAAAAACGATGACCCGGGACCTGTCGTCAAAATCCCAAAAGTGATAAATGTCAGTGCTTTTTTTTTTTTTTTTTAACAGCTGTCGGAATCCGTTCCCCCACCCTCACCATCAGTTTAAAGAATATTTTTTGCCTTTTAACCATGATAAGACAGTATAAAAAAAAATAAAAAAAAACGATGACCCGGGACCTGTCGTCAAAATCCCAAAAGTGATAAATGTCAGTGCTTAGACCACTAGGCCAGGGGTTCCCAAACTTTTCCATGACAAGGCCCCCCCAAATACCACTAGGTTCTGGCCAAGGCCCCCCTTTCGCATGATGTGTTATTGAACCCATCGACAATACTATGGCAATTGATTGAAATGACAGATTACATGATGGTGTACCAGCCAATCAGAAAGATTACCATTAAAAGTTTAATGTTTAGATATGCGACTAATTATTATAATGCTATTTCATAACAATACTCATAATAATATACATTTTTATATATTTTTAAAATATTTATATAAAAAAAAAAAAAATCGTCCAACTTTCTGCGGCCCCCCTGGCGCCCCCTGGCGGCGCGGCCCCCACTTTGAAAACCACTGCACTAGGCTATAGGGCACAAGTGTAAAACAAAAGTTTGTTGAGTATTTGAACCTCACTGCTAAGAAACATGAGAGGGGGGGGAACAGAATCCGACGGCGAAAAAAACAGCTGTCGGAATCCGTTCCCCCACCCTCACCATCAGTTTAAAGAATATTTTTTGCCTTTTAACCATGATAAGACAGTATAAAAAAAAATAAAAAAAAACGATGACCCGGGACCTGTCGTCAAAATCCAAAAGTGATAAATGTCAGTGCTTAGACCACTAGGCCAGGGGTTCCCAAACTTTTCCATGACAAGGCCCCCCAAATACCACTAGGTTCTGGCCAAGGCCCCCCTTTCGCATGATGTGTTATTGAACCCATCGACAATACTATGGCAATTGATTGAAATGACAGATTACATGATGGTGTACCAGCCAATCAGAAAGATTACCATTAAAAGTTTAATGTTTAGATATGCGACTAATTATTATAATGCTATTTCATAACAATACTCATAATAATATACATTTTTATATATTTTTAAAATATTTATATAAAAAAAAAAAATCGTCCAACTTTCTGCGGCCCCCCTGGCGCCCCCTGGCGGCCGCGGCCCCCACTTTGAAAACCACTGCACTAGGCTATAGGGCACAAGTGTAAAACAAAAGTTTGTTGAGTATTTGAACCTCACTGCTAAGAAACATGAGAGGGGGGGAACAGAATCCGACGGCAAAAAAACAGCTGTCGGAATCCGTTCCCCCACCCTCACCATCAGTTTAAAGAATATTTTTTGCCTTTTAACCATGATGGGACAGTATGAAAAAAAAAAACAAAAAAAAAAACGATGACCCGGGACCTGTCGTCAAAATCCCAAAAGTGATAAATGTCAGTGCTTTTTTTTTTTTTTTTAAACAGCTGTCGGAATCCGTTCCCCCACCCTCACCATCAGTTTAAAGAATATTTTTTGCCTTTTAACCATGATGGGACAGTATGAAAAAAAAAAAAAAAAACGATGACCCGGGACCTGTCGTCAAAATCCCAAAAGTGATAAATGTCAGTGCTTTTTTTTTTTTTTTTTAACAGCTGTCGGAATCCGTTCCCCCACCCTCACCATCAGTTATAAAGAATATTTTTTGCCTTTTAACCATGATAAGACAGTATAAAAAAAAATAAAAAAAAAACGATGACCCCGGGACCTGTCGTCAAAATCCCAAAAGTGATAAATGTCAGTGCTTAGACCACTAGGCCAGGGGTTCCCAAACTTTTCCATGACAAGGCCCCCCCAAATACCACTAGGTTCTGGCCAAGGCCCCCCTTTCGCATGATGTGTTATTGAACCCATCGACAATACTATGGCAATTGATTGAAATGACAGATTACATGATGGTGTACCAGCCAATCAGAAAGATTACCATTAAAAGTTTAATGTTTAGATATGCGACTAATTATTATAATGCTATTTCATAACAATACTCATAATAATATACATTTTTATATATTTTTAAAATATTTATATAAAAAAAAAAAAATCGTCCAACTTTCTGCGGCCCCCCTGGCGCCCCCTGGCGGCCGCGGCCCCCCACTTTGAAAACCACTGCACTAGGCTATAGGGCACAAGTGTAAAACAAAAGTTTGTTGAGTATTTGAACCTCACTGCTAAGAAACATGAGAGGGGGGGAACAGAATCCGACGCAAAAAAACAGCTGTCGGAATCCGTTCCCCCACCCTCACCATCAGTTTAAAGAATATTTTTTGCCTTTTAACCATGATGGGACAGTATGAAAAAAAAAACAAAAAAAAAACGATGACCCGGGACCTGTCGTCAAAATCCCAAAAGTGATAAATGTCAGTGCTTTTTTTTTTTTTTTAAACAGCTGTCGGAATCCGTTCCCCCACCCTCACCATCAGTTTAAAGAATATTTTTTGCCTTTTAACCATGATAGGACAGTATAAAAAAAAAAATGGAAAAAAAAAAACGATGACCCGGGACCTGTCGTCAAAATCCCAAAAGTGATAAATGTCAGTGCTTTTTTTTTTTTTTTAAACAGCTGTCGGAATCCGTTCCCCCACCCTCACCATCAGTTTAAAGAATATTTTTTGCCTTTTAACCATGATAGGACAGTATAAAAATAACTAAAAAAAAACGATGACCCGGGACCTGTCAAAATCCCAAAAGTGATAAATGTCAGTGCTTTTTTTTTTTTTTTTGAAACAGCTGTCGGAATCCGTTCCCCCACCCTCACCATCAGTTTAAAGAATATTTTTTCCCTTTTAACCATGATAGGACCGTATGAAAAAAAAAAACGATGACCCGGGACCTGTCGTCAAAATCCCAAAAGTGATAAATGTCAGTGCTTTTTTTTTTTTTTTTTTAACAGCTGTCGGAATCCGTTCCCCCACCCTCACCATCAGTTTAAAGAATATTTTTTGGCCTTTTAACCAATATAGGACAGTATGAAAAAAAAAAAAAACGATGACCCGGGACCTGTCGTCAAATCCCAAAAGTGATAAATGTCAGTGCTTTTTTTTTTTTTTTTAAACAGCTGTCGGAATCCGTTCCCCCACCCTCACCATCAGTTTAAAGAATATTTTTTGCCTTTTAACCATGATAGGACAGTATGGAAAAAAAAAAAAAAAAAAAAAAAAAAAAACGATGACCCGGGACCTGTCGTCAAAATCCCAAAAGTGATAAATGTCAGTGCTTTTTTTTTTTTTTTTTTTAACAGCTGTCGGAATCCGTTCCCCCACCCTCACCATCAGTTTAAAGAATTTTTTTGCCTTTTAACCATGATAGGACAGAATAAAAAAAAAAAAAAAAAAAAACGATGACCCGGGACCTGTCGTCAAAATCCCAAAAGTGATAAATGTCAGTGCTTAGACCACTAGGCCAGGGGTTCCCAAACTTTTCATGACAAGGCCCCCCAAATACCACTAGGTTCTGGCCAAGGCCCCCCTTTCGCATGATGTGTTATTGAACCCATCGACAATACTATGGCAATTGATTGAAATGACAGATTACATGATGGTGTACCAGCCAATCAGAAAGATTACATTAAAAGTTTAATGTTTAGATATGCGACTAATTATTATAATGCTATTTCATAACAATACTCATAATAATATACATTTTTATATATTTTTAAAATATTTATATAAAAAAAAAAAAATCGTCCAACTTTCTGCGGCCCCCCTGGCGCCCCCTGGCGGCCCCCACTTTGAAAACCACTGCACTAGGCTATAGGGCACAAGTGTAAAACAAAAGTTTGTTGAGTATTGAACCTCACTGCTAAGAAACATGAGAGGGGGGGAACAGAATCCGACGGCAAAAAAACAGCTGTCGGAATCCGTTCCCCCACCCTCACCATCAGTTTAAAGAATATTTTTTGCCTTTTAACCATGATGGGACAGTATGAAAAAAAAAACAAAAAAAAACGATGATCCGGGACCTGTCGTCAAAATCCCAAAAGTGATAAATGTCAGTGCTTTTTTTTTTTTTTTAAACAGCTGTCGGAATCCGTTCCCCCACCCTCACCATCAGTTTAAAGAATATTTTTTGCCTTTAACCATGATAGGACAGTATAAAAAAAACTAAAAAAAAACGATGACCCGGGACCTGTCGTCAAAAATCCCAAAAGTGATAAATGTCAGTGCTTTTTTTTTTTTTTTGAAACAGCTGTCGGAATCCGTTCCCCCACCCTCACCATCAGTTTAAAGAATATTTTTTCCCTTTTAACCATGATAGGACGTATGAAAAAAAACAACGATGACCCGGGACCTGTCGTCAAAATCCCAAAAGTGATAAATGTCAGTGCTTTTTTTTTTTTTTTTTTAACAGCTGTCGGAATCCGTTCCCCACCCTCACCATCAGTTTAAAGAATATTTTTTGCCTTTTAACCAATATAGGACAGTATGAAAAAAAAAAAAACGATGACCCGGGACCTGTCGTCAAAATCCCAAAAGTGATAAATGTCAGTGCTTTTTTTTTTTTTTTAAACAGCTGTCGGAATCCGTTCCCCCACCCTCACCATCAGTTTAAAGAATATTTTTTGCCTTTTAACCATGATAGGGACAGTATGGAAAAAAAAAAAAAAAAAAAAAAAAAAAAAAACGATGACCCGGGACCTGTCGTCAAAATCCCAAAAGTGATAAATGTCAGTGCTTTTTTTTTTTTTTTTTAACAGCTGTCGGAATCCGTTCCCCCACCCTCACCATCAGTTAAAGAATATTTTTTGCCTTTTAACCATGATAGGACAGAATAAAAAAAAAAAAAAAAAAAACGATGACCCGGGACCTGTCGTCAAAATCCCAAAAGTGATAAATGTCAGTGCTTAGACCACTAGGCCAGGGGTTCCCAAACTTTCCATGACAAGGCCCCCCAAATACCACTAGGTTCTGGCCAAGGCCCCCTTTCGCATGATGTGTTATTGAACCCATCGACAATACTATGGCAATTGATTGAAATGACAGATTACATGATGGTGTACCAGCCAATCAGAAAGGATTACCATTAAAAGTTTATTGTTTAGATATGCGACTAATTATTATAATGCTATTTCATAACATACTCATAATAATATATACATTTTTATATATTTTTAAATATTTATATAAAAAATAACAAAAATCGTCCAACTTTCTGCGGCCCCCCTGGCGCCCCCTGGCGGCCCCCACTTTGAAAACCACTGCACTAGGCTATAGGGCACAAGTGTAAAACAAAAGTTTGTTGAGTATTTGAACCTCACTGCTAAGAAACATGAGAGGGGGGGAACAGAATCCGACGGCAAAAAAACAGCTGTCGGAATCCGTTCCCCCCACCCTCACCATCAGTTTAAAGAATATTTTTTGCCTTTTAAACCATGATGGGACAGTATGAAAAAAAAAACAAAAAAAAAACGATGATCCGGGACCTGTCCGTCAAAATCCCAAAAGTGATAAATGTCAGTGCTTTTTTTTTTTTTTTAAACAGCTGTCGGAATCCGTTCCCCCACCCTCACCATCAGTTTAAAGAATATTTTTTGCCTTTTAACCATGATAGGACAGTATGAAAAAAAAAAACCGATGACCCGGGACCTGTCGTCAAAATCCCAAAAGTGATAAATGTCAGTGCTTTTTTTTTTTTTTTAAACAGCTGTCGGAATCCGTTCCCCCACCCTCACCATCAGTTTAAAGAATATTTTTTGCCTTTTAACCATGATAGGACAGTATAAAAAAAAAAATGGAAAAAAAAAAACGATGACCCGGGACCTGTCGTCAAAATCCCAAAAGTGATAAATGTCAGTGCTTTTTTTTTTTTTTAAACAGCTGTCGGAATCCGTTCCCCCCACCCTCACCATCAGTTTAAAGAATATTTTTTGCCTTTTAACCATGATAGGACAGTATAAAAAAAACTAAAAAAAAAACGATGACCCGGACCTGTCGTCAAAATCCCAAAAGTGATAATGTCAGTGCTTTTTTTTTTTTTTGAAACAGCTGTCGGAATCCGTTCCCCACCCTCACCATCAGTTTAAAGAATATTTTTTGCCTTTTAACCATGATGGGACAGTATGGAAAACAAAAAAAAAAAAAAAAAACGATGATCCGGGACCTGTCGTCAAAATCCAAAAGTGATAAATGTCAGTGCTTTTTTTTTTTTTAAACAGCTGTCGGAATCCGTTCCCCCACCCTCACCATCAGTTTAAAGAATATTTTTGCCTTTTAAACCATGATAGGACAGTATGAAAAAAAAAACAAAAAAAAAAAAAAAACGATGACCCAGAACCTGTCGTCAAAATCCCAAAATTGTTAAATGTCAGTGCTTAGACCACTAGGTATCAGGGGACAAGTGTAAACAAAAGTTTGTTGAGCATTTGAACCTCACTGCTAAGAAACATGAGAGGGGGGGAACAGAATCCGACGGCAAAAAAACAGCTGTCGGAATCCGTTCCCCCACCCTCACCATCAGTTTAAAGAATATTTTTTGCCTTTTAACCATGATGGGACAGTATGAAAAAAAAAAACAAAAAAAAAACGATGACCCGGGACCTGTCGTCAAAATCCCAAAAGTGATAAATGTCAGTGCTTTTTTTTTTTTTTTAAACAGCTGTCGGAATCCGTTCCCCCACCCTCACCATCAGTTTAAGAATATTTTTTGCCTTTTAACCATGATAGGACAGTATAAAAAAAAACTAAAAAAAAACGATGACCCGGGACCTGTCGTCAAAATCCCAAAAGTGATAAATGTCAGTGCTTTTTTTTTTTTTTTTGAAACAGCTGTCGGAATCCGTTCCCCCACCCTCACCATCAGTTTAAAGAATATTTTTTTCCCTTTTAACCATGATAGGACCGTATGAAAAAAAAAAACGATGACCGGGACCTGTCGTCAAAATCCCAAAAGTGATAAATGTCAGTGCTTTTTTTTTTTTTTTTTTAACAGCTGTCGGAATCCGTTCCCCCCACCCTCACCATCAGTTTAAAGAAATATTTTTTGCCTTTTAAACCAATATAGGACAGTATGAAAAAAAAAAAAAAACGATGACCCGGGACCTGTCGTCAAAATCCCAAAAGTGATAAATGTCAGTGCTTTTTTTTTTTTTTTAAACAGCTGTCGGAATCCGTTCCCCCACCCTCACCATCAGTTTAAAGAATATTTTTTGCCTTTTAACCATGATAGGACAGTATGGAAAAAAAAAAAAAAAAAAAAAAAAAAAAAAACGATGACCCGGGACCTGTCGTCAAAATCCCAAAAGTGATAAATGTCAGTGCTTTTTTTTTTTTTTTTTAACAGCTGTCGGAATCCGTTCCCCCACCCTCACCATCAGTTTAAAGAATATTTTTTGCCTTTTTAACCATGATAGGACAGTATGAAAAAAAAAAAAAAAAACGATGACCCGGGACCTGTCGTCAAAATCCCAAAAGTGATAAATGTCAGTGCTTAGACCACTAGGCCAGGGGTTCCCAAACTTTTCCATGACAAGGCCCCCCAAATACCACTAGGTTCTGGCCAAGGCCCCCCTTTCGCATGATGTGTTATTGAACCCCATCG